>BOPP01000049.1:924346-970683 GCA_017312745.1 Gryllus bimaculatus
GTAGAATTTGTATAGTTGTTAAGTTCTGTAATGTTAAGTTAGTGTATTCTGCCACCAAGTTCTCACACAATTGCAGAATTATTAATAGATCTAATTGGGGACTGAATCAAAGCCTGGGGGTACAAGAGGTAGCAGATGAAAAGAGAATTTTCAGGGATCCTGAACTCTCTATTGAGTAGAGAGAAGAAAACTAATGTAAGGGACGATAAGAAAGACGTAGTAAAATGAGAGTGGCACCTAGTCCACCAGAAGAACTTAATAGAAGAGATAAGAAAGATTAACAGAAGGAGATAACTACGGTGGAGGTTACACCAGGGGAAAAGCAAGCAAATCAGGGCGAGGTGATAAAACAATCTGAAAAGACAAAAGACCGAACAGGGGAGAATTGGCAGCTTCAACAACGCAGGAAAGAGAAAAATATACAAAAGAAGCCAGGAGCTAAGACAACACTGGAAAGTAAACTTTATTTGTGGTGAAATCTATTTCTTGATATTATATTTTTAAATTAGTTTGTGTAATCCTATTTGAAAATATTTTCATGAAAGACACAACTGATGTCTGAAAGACATGGAAATGGACTTGAAAGCAATTCCTGAGGGGTTGGAAATGGAGAGCAACAGATAGGTACAAACGGGCTATCATATTAAGAGATGCCCAGGCTGTACTGAAAGGGCTACAAAGCAATGGAAGAAGAAGTTTTAGTGTAATTGGAGAGAAAGTTAAAATATTTTTGAACCTGTCCTTCACTTTCAGTATTGGTACTAGATATTTCTTTCTTATTCCAATCTATTTCTAAATGTTAAGTCTAATTATTTAATGTATACTTTTTTCAAAATATTAATAGTTTTTATGTAATTTTCAGTTTTATTGTTTATGTTTTTCAAGTGAAGGCAGAAATGTTAGGTCAAAAGGTGCAGTATAATATTACATAACTGTTACCAATAATACAAGAAAGAACGTGCTGTTGTAGTATATCTAATTTCATGATATTTAAATTGATGGTGGGTGTGATATCTCAAGAAATAAGGAGACAGAGTAACTAAAACAGCAACAAAATGGGCCCTGTGCCAAAGATATGTCTTTACAATTCATTTTCTCTAGGTTGTGCATGGTTTACAATGAATTGGATCCAAAACTGAAAGCACAAGGCGGGCATCCATTCAACATTCAAGCAGCTTAATTTTTCAGAAGTCAGAAATATAAAACAGCACAGATATCTATGACACGAGTTAAAACCAGAGGCCTTTGGTTACTGAAGAGAATTCGTACTGATTCGTCGATTGGGTATTGAAGACTACTTGTTTATATTTAACCTTGTAAGCTCCGTCATTTGCAAAATAGTATGTAATTAACTTGAGCATACCTTCCTCCTACACAACAACAACAGAGCAAGATCGCTCCTCACACCAATGACTACAAACCTTAACACAGAAAAAACAAGTCACTAATTTTTTCCTACCCCTCTTTCTGGCCTCTAACAATGTATATCAGTATCGACAACTCTATTGGAGACCCGTAAATTAAAAACAGAAAGAAAGACTTAAAAAAACATAAATTCTCTGGAAGCAGGAACTTTTCCTTAGACAAAAATTAAAAAACCACATATCTTCTGCAACATCAATCAAGCATTCAAAAACATAGTGATGGGTGCACTCCAAAATTAGCGAGAGGGAGAGCAGTCTATTTTGAAGGATATGGGAAATACAGACTTTACTTTCAGTATAAGTACATAATTTTTTTAAAATTTGTACCTTATATTATTTGTTTCAGTAATGTTTTAAAATAAATTCTTCAAAACTTTTAAAATAGTAATAAAAATATTTTGTACTTACAAATAAATGCACTTACATATTTAATTAAATAAATCAGACATAACTATAATTTATTATAATTATATTCTGGCAATTATACATTTATTTATAAATATTTGTTTCTATACAAATAATTTTGCACTGGGTTATTAAGGCCTCCTAAAGAATTCTGAGCTATGCCCTTCTTTGTGCATGCCAGTGTCAAGAAGCAACATCTGAAAGACAATAAATAGAAAAGTGTTAATTACTGATGTCATGGCATGAGGTATTTCTCTAAGCATTTTTGAAGCCTAAAGAAAGGTTCTATTACTTACAAAACTTATGTAAACGAAACCAATTCAAAATCAGTCTTGGTGGCGGGTTTTCGTAACAAAACACGTAAGTACAGCGGGAAATGACAACTCGTTACCATAGCAACAGCACAATATACATTCTCACCAACACAAGAAAAATTAAAATTACCTGTACGCATACATATTCACTATTTCCATTCTGAAAAGTCAATTCTTTCTTTGTAAATAAATTCCTACCTTACTTTTTGTACGACGATTCTTGCCAGTCAAAAAAGGCAGTTAACATGTTCAGAATCCCACAGAGTTCGTTTCTCCATTCTGCTTCTGGCAGTGTGGCTGCGAAATTGCTGTTCTCTTCATGATGGAAAGACATCAATAATGTCAAGGGATTTACTATTTAAGATCTATTGTATAAGTATAAAATATATGCCATTAACATGTCTCGGGAACTGGCCGCGTGGTTGAGGACAAAAAGAATTAGCTTCGCAATCTGAAGGCTGTGGTTCGATTCCCGCCATTCCCAGGGGAACATTTTCTCCATTATTTGTTGGTTGTAACTGGAAAAGAGAACATTTATCGTCGAAGCGTTACACTGATTGGACCAAAGTCATGTCTGTCATAGTAATTAAATGATTTTAAAATGTATTTAAATCAATCGTAATCGCAATCTCAAAAAATTCCCCCTAAACAGAGCAAAGCGCGCATTTAAAAGGCCCTTGAGGTTGTTTGTCATTCTGTAAAAATTACAAACTGGAATTCTCGCGTTTATTTTGCTGTCGAGAAAAACTACATATTTGATGTATTTTCATTGTGGTGCCATAGATTACCACTATAGTGATACAATTGGCCTGGTATTAATGAATGGTGGTAGGTACTCTCTAGGATCAATCTCCCAATGTCCCCTTGCAAATTGTAAACTGTAAGTAGGTGCAAATTTTTTGGCAACACGAGAAACTACGAAAGAACGCCATTCTAGAAAAAGGCCATCACATGAAAACAGTTCAAGATATTCTTCCTTGGTGACACCAGACTGTGGTGGATGACTCTTTAGTAAGTTAGTGACACTTAGTGACACCAGACTGTGGTGGATTTCTCTCGTCAGCAAAAGAAACACGGGAATTCCAATTTGCAATTTAACAGAAGGAAAAACAGCCTTATACTACCCTTTAAACGCACAGTTTGTTCTGCTTGAGGGGGGGGGGGAGTCGAATCACAGCCTTTAGTTTGTGAAGTTAACCCTTTTTGTTCTCATCCACACACCCAATTGCCGAGACTGCCCAAAGACTACTTCTATCATATATCACAGATTGCAAACCCCAAGAAAATTATTGCAATTAAATCAAAGTTACTCCAAACGTTTTAATATTTCTAAAACATGTGTGAAAATGATATAAAGATGAAATATTGTGAAATAAAATGCATTACAACATATATACTATATCTTCAAGGGCAGGTTAGAAAGAAAAACTATTTTGTAATTTTCGAAATACAAATGGGTATAATAAAAATGTGACAATTGCCACATTATTAAAATAATTTTATTTCATTAGGGCCAAAAGTAAGATGACTAATCGTCCTCTTATATGTTCTGTCGTTCCTCGAAAAGTGTCCTCCTAACTGCCCTTCTCGATAATTTAAATCTAATCCGTTAATCTCTGCATTCACAGACGTCGCGCCGAACTGTTACGTCTCATGTGATTGTTTAGTTCGGAAAGACCATTATCTGCCACCGGCGGAATTCCCGCCATTTTCAGTAAATTTTCAATTCGTACCGCGGGAAAAAAGTAGTTCCGCGAAAAGCTAGAAAGACGGAGGAATATAATTGAGATATCGGAATTTTAATTTTTACTATTAATTTGGTTACAAAAAATATTTCGTTCTAAAAACATTAACAACGATGTTGATTACTGTAGAATGTATCGGCTGTATATCTACTACTTGTATACTTGTACTGCTAAACACAATACTCCCGAAATACTTTTCCACAATAATCATAGTTGTGAATAATTTTTCTTTCTTTGCATTTTCGTAAACTTTTCACAGCAACTATTATTGTGAATATTTACTGAATACTCATGATCTTGCTCTGAAATTTCCCAAATATTGTCAGAAAATTATATATTTACCAAAAACATTCATTCAATGGAAAAATACATGTTTAATTAAATACTTAAAAGGGATGTAAGCATAATTAGTGTTTTTTTGTTTGAATTAATAAAATGTTATAATTATGGTGTACTTTTTCTCAAAATTTTTCCTCTTTTAATTGTAAAAAAATTGGTCACATTACAAAAAGAAATCTATTTTTCATCACTATTTCACTCAAAAATACTAAAATTTAGAAAAAAATACATTACATTTTTTAATGATTAATTTTGAAGAAAAGATTCTAATACTTTTAATTACATAGGTAGGGATAAAAAAATGTTAAACCCCTTTACTTTTTAAGATTTGAGGGAGTTTCCAAGGAAATTGGATGTGACAGTTTTTTAAAATGTGTACTTTCCCTTTACCAACATTAAGATTTGAAGCCACTGAGAAAATTTCAAAAAGGCCTTAAAGAGGTTTTGTGTATATCACTCCCAAATCTTAAAAGGCCAAATTCAAATTCTCAGAGCTTCAAGTGTTGTCAGAGAATTCATTTAGGAGAACATCCTCTGACTAATTTAGGTGCTAGAAATGCCCACAAATGAAAAGATGTTATGAGTAAATCCAAGTTTTCAGTATCAAGGAACCACAAAATGTGGATTCTGACTACAGTAACTCTGTGAGAATATTCTACTCAAAGTAACTAATTCACTACATTCTTTTCTCTACATTCCAAATTGAAAAAAAGAGATTTTGTAAAAAAAAATGTGGAAAATGTAATCTCAACAAACACCACTAATTGGTTTGAATTTCAGTCCAAATGCTCCATTTCTTTTTCTACTACTTCAAATCTTGGGGAAACAATGTGGACAAATGTACCACCACATTGCAATTGCAAGCACCGGAATTGTACCCGATCACTATGATTTGGTTTTTCAATCAGTTTTAATGTAGAAATTTAAAGCAATCGAAAGCCTTAAAGATTTTCTGCACATGCACAGTTCAAATTTCGCATAACTTTTGTGCATCTGCGCATGTGCATAACGAGAGTGCAGTCAATTGCTGCCCACTGAGGCATGCAAAACTCTTATACTAGAAAATCAATCTGTAGCTTATTTACCGATGCAAATAAGTTTTCTATAACACAGGCATTAAAAGTCTAGTTTTCAAATGTTGCTAATCTTGGTTTGTTGGAACTTTGAATCATCATTCAACTATTTTTGGTAAAAATGTTGGGGGTAAATCAATCAATCAATTACAGGTGATGTGATTATTTGACTGACTGGTTTGGTCATGAATGAATTGTTGAATAAAAGCTTTAAAAGACAATTTGTAACCCTATGGTTAGATCTTTGGCACATCTTTGGCATAATTTTTATATATATACATTATATTGTTTATTTACACAACTTATACATTTACTTACCATCAGAAGTGTTTGCAGAAGAGTTGACCACACCACACTCATAACTCATGACCTGACACAAGCTTTCATTTTCAAAAGGAAAATCTGCGCTTAAGAAAAAATACTTAATTTCACTGAAATAGCACCCAATTTTACAGGAGACCAAAAATATTGTAATATGTAATATATAATATTGTAAATGTAACAATATAATAATGTGGATGAATTGATTTAATCTGCCACATTATTTTCATACTTATATTATTTTGTATTTACATTTTTCAATGGGTAAAATAATTTTAACAAAAACAAACTTTTATATTTTACCTGTTTATGAGTGAATATCAATTGCAAAAAGAAAGCCCATTTCTGATAAAAATTAAGACTGAGGTATTGGTTCTAAAGCCAAAATAATGGATGTGAAAAATCTTTTATAGAAGAATATCACTACATTGAAACACTGAAAATGGTGTATGGAAACAAGATTTATATTTGTTTATGTACACTTAGAGTAACAATCAATTTACAGAGCATTTTTAGAAAACCTTCTCTCCCAATGCATTACCTACAAATATAAAACACTGAATCACCAAAATTGAGAGCAACCAATACAATTTACCAAGCAGGTTGTAAGGAATATCAATTGAAACTGAAAAGTTAAAAATCAACAGTTCAAAATCATAGATGTTCTGTGGTGCTAAATATTCATCAAAGGTATACATATAATTCTGCCGAAAATGCTCTTCAGTTATGTAAGTTCACAATAGTAACTGTTGTTAGATGTATCAAATCATTCATTCCTTTCCATTCTGCAGAATAATCAACTTACTTTTCTTTCCGCTGGACAAATTTTCTTGACCAATTTTTGTACTTCCTATCTCATGTTTTGTTCTTCCTTACACTCTACTTGATATATGCTTGTCTGCACATTCTTACACGGAACTGTACAATGTAATTAACAAATATAATTGGAAAATAATTCATAATATACATGATAAAAGAATATCTACATCTCTCAGTATATTTTATTTGGAAAAGGAATTACGCATTCCTCTTTAACAAAATTACTGATAATAAAATCAGAAACAACTAGATAACGAGCACTAGAAACTAGACAATGAGTGATAAAATCTACTTACACACGTGGTTTCTTTACACTTTTGTCAATTGTCTTTAATTCACAACATAGAAGTTGATCCTTCTCAAAACCAGAACACTGAATAATTCACACCAAATTAAATACATTTCTTTACTTATCTTTAGTAACAACTGCCACCTCATAACAATTCTTGACAAAATGAATTTCCTGAATATTTTTTTATTTCACAAGAATGAAGCTGGTGCGCTTAGTGTTGTGTATTTCTTTCATCAAATACACATTTGCACATGATCGACAAAGAAGATTAATTAACAATTTGTTACTCATTTGGTAGACTTGAATACTCTGAGAGGACAATGAAATTTTACAAAATTACCTTGCTTTTTCTTCTTTCTTTCTTTCTTTCTTTCTTTCCTCTTCTTTCTTTTTTTTTAATTTGAATGTATACACCGGATTAAATCTAAATTCAATACATTGTTGGCAAGAGTAGCAACTGTCCTCCCAAGAACTGTTCTTAACAAATTACTTTGAACCCTTTTTAATTATAATAATTTCACAAACACACCTGTCAACAATAAAACTACCTCTAACAACCCCATATCTTGAAAATTCTTAGAGCAAATCCTATGGCAGAAAATAAAATTGTGCAGATTCATAGCACATAAAATTATACAGCAGAAGCAATTGTAATTTACAGTACTAAGACAAACAATATTAAATGGAATGAAAGGGAAGAAATAATGTGCGCAAAGGCATACATGTTTAGAATTTGAACAAAATTAAAATAAAATAAACAATCAAATACTCAACAATTATTAAAAATAATTTCATAATACATTATATACCTCAAATGTAAACAACACTAATCCTGAGAATCTGAACTGTTTCTCGCTTGTTGTTTCTTCTCTTTAATCCACGTCTGAATCTGAGAAAGTAACTCTGAGTTAGGTGTCACCATGTCCATGGTAAGAGGTGATCGATTGAAGGGATCTGTTTGGTCACTCAACAAATGCCTAGGTTAAAAATTGAATAATTAGCAGTTGTGCAATAGTTTATTCAAACAAGCATACACATTTTTTTTAAATTTTACTGACCTTGCAATTGTTGATCGATCTACAGTCTTTCTTGAAGAAGGTAAAATTACTGGATCTACCATTACAGTAGACATAATGGGATCAAGAAATTCATCTGGGGCTTCTGCAAGAATCTCTTCCTCAGTCTGTTGTTGAGAGGCAAGATCTGCTACTTTTGCAGCAACTGCTTGTAGATCCGCAATCAAACTACCTCCACCAATACGGGCTATTCATATGAAAATGAATTTCAATAATAAAAACTTATATCTAACATTTCAATGATGCCGTTAAACTGTAATAATACAGTGGATGAAAGGTATGATATATGAATGAAATGAGAGGCAGAGAGATTTGTCTGTAGCATCTATGGCACTGAGGCAATCTTTGGATAAACTTTGATTTGACACTACTTTAAATCTCTCAGGAAATAATTATAAATATCACATCATGCCATGTCCACATTACAATGAAAATCCATAAAAGATTCAGTAACTTTCTAGTATTATTCTGTTTAACCCAGAGGATAGTATAATAAATTGAAAAAACAAGTATTAGTAAACAGACTGAATACTAATAACACAAACAATGGAATGTACTCGTTGGTATAAAACAAAAGTATTTTTTATTCACTTTGGTTGTCTAAGTTTAAATATATGAAACTGAGATTAGTAACATAATCATCGCAAGTGTCCTAAAATCCTTGGCCCATTATTAATAATGATAATCAGTTTCATAATGTATGATTATGAATTAATCCCATATAATCAACATCAATATGCCACCTTTCACAGGATAAATAATTGAAAATAAATCACAATAATGGTACTATGAAAATGAAAGCTCACTGGAAGTTTTACAAAGTGGAAAAGAAAAAGCGGTGTTAATTTTCTAATAAGATATCTTACAATACTTATTTTGTAAATAACTATTGCAGTTAACAATAAGAATATGGAAAAAACAAAAATAAAATTATAAAAAAAGGGGAGTCCGGTGTCTTCGGGATTTATAATCTGCCTTGTGCAGTGTCATTCAGCAAGTTGCTGCAACTTCTACTAAGCTACTACTGCTAGTAATAATGATGATTATGATAATAATAATAATAATAAAAAAATTACCTACCAAGAACATCTTCTGCCAATGAAAATAACTTGGGACTGTATGATCGCCCATCTTGTGATACAGCCAAACAGAATACATCACATTTATAAAGATGTACATAAATTTTGCAAATATCCATCACTATGCCAGCGGGATTAAATTCGTATTCTTTTTGATCTTTCACCTAAAAACAAATGTTTTAATTATTATGAAGAAAGAAATTAACAAACTATACTTTCCTACAATCACCGAAGATATACAGATAAAAATAATAAAAAAGAATTATAGATAAACTATTCCTCTCTAATTAAGTAATTTTCAATTAAGATATCGTGTTCATGAAGATAACCTACAATTAAATTATAACTTACAGAAATAAGAAAAATACACTGCACTTACTTTAAAATTCTTCTTATTTGGTCCCACAAGATGATAAAGAAAATAATTCAGCATAGAAGCTATTCTATCAACCATAGTTGGATGACAAAATATAGATGTGATTTCTGAAGTAAGAAATTCTAGAGTATGAATAGTCTCTCTTCCCAAGATGTTGTCAAATCTACAAACCCATAAATGAAAACAAATAAAATTAGTTAATAACTCTTAACCAAACAAAGCACAAAAGGTTGGAAGGAAAAGGAAAAAAAAACAACAACCCTTCCTACCACAGAGAGAGGGAGGGAAAGGGGAGGGAAAGGGAAGGTAGGGAGGGAGAGAGAGAAAGAGTGTGTGCGTGTGCATTTGCGTGCGTGTGTGTCTACAAGTGCCAGGGCCGAATTTTTTTAATCCCAATGTATACATTAAACACCAATTAATTTAAAATTTATCTAATTAGAATTTTTTATAGTTTTGTTTACAAATTTAAGACAAATTGTGATATAATTTAACTAAAAAAAAAAGAATACAATATTTATGCATTTCATTTATCAATCAATAAATTTATGTTCATTAATACTTTTGGTTTACATTATTGACTATTTGTATGTATAGTAAATATATAAAATATAATTCATTTAAAACATCTTCTTTCTACACTTTTGCCTCTTTTATTATATTATATCAAAATTTTAGCAAAGCCTAACATCAGATTCTATTGATAGTAAAGCCAATGAACTCTATCTTGTCACCTTGCCGTTCTCTGAGGATTTTTTATATCCTTCCCCACTCTTCGAAGGTCCTTTTACTTGCCCAATGACATACAAGATTCTTTCGGTAGCAGCAATGCGCAAACAGTTAATATAACTAATTGCATTTCCAGGAGGAACTGTGGGTATAAGGAGGTTGTGTGGCTGTGGCAGATGCACGCTTGCTGTAGCCTACATAAGAAAATAATGCTCTTTTTCTGGTCATATTTCCTATAAGTGCAGTTCAGGTTCACTATAACCAAATTTTCTTATGCTTATTTGTAATGTAAGTGAAACGGGACCAGTGACTTAAGTCAACACCACCTTGGTGGTGTTGCTCAAGTTCATTATAATCGAGGGATCACCATATATAAGTTCACTACAACTTACCTATATAGAAAATTCAAAATATTGAGTAAAATATGAACCAAAAAATTGAACACCCAAATGAAATAGTAAAAATTATGTATGAATTCTATGTATCAGTTTCATAAATGTTAAGCTCAAAGAACTTGGTTTTAATACTAGCGGTGGAAAAGGTGGAATCATTTCTTAGAGATCAGCTATTATTGTTTTCCAGAAAGGAAGTTAGAGACTTATATTCTAAAAAGTAATCATTTACCAAGCAGTGGAACTGTCATAAATTACCAGATGTGAAACTGCAGCTTTTGTCTCTCATAATATTGCTTTATTCAAGCAAAAACTCCAGAAACATCAGAAGGAATGGGGTCATCTTGAACCGCTCAATATCTTGTGGAGTTATTTCTTGATCTAATTCCAAATCACTTAAATTGCATTAAAGATAAAAGTATTTGTATTCCAAGAATTAAACTAAAAATAAGTTTGAAGAAAATACTAGAGCATATTCCAAATAAGATGTTGAAATATACAGCTATATGAGAGTTTTCCTTAAGTATGTAAAAATAAATACTATGGCTGAAAATACGAATAAATATGGATAATTAAACCTAGCCATGGAAAACATTACCGTAAAACTTAACTTATATGTTTTTCAGGGGCTGAAGGGAAAAATATGTGAGAAAAATGCATAACTGAAATCGAATATTTTGAGCAAAAAAGAGTAAATAAAAAGAAGCAATGTTAGCAACTTTTGAAATCTGGACATTTTTGCTCCAAGTTATGGAAAACTTATTTGCATCAGCAAACAAACAACAGATTTTATTTTTGTATTTCTAACAAAATAGTAACATCCCCTCCCACGGTTCTACACCTACCACTACTTGCAAAAGGTGAAGCTACATTACCATACGCCCAAATGCACAAGGGGCCATCTCGGCATTTGTTCAGTGGATCACGGAAACTGGACAAAAACCTGATCGGGACCGGACGCTGAAGTTTCGGTCATTGATCCGGAAGCTGAAGTAGAAACTGAAGTCGTTACTTAGAAACACGCGAGCCAGACATTCGCCCCCCGGTGGAAAAGACGGCACTGACATCCGTACTCAATGCAGCCAGTCTTTTATGCTTGTTGGAATACGGGGCCACAGGAATGCGTTGGCGCGCATCACCCAACGCTGATGTCTTCGGCTGCGTCGACGCGCGGCGATGACTGGGCAAACGATTCGCGTAACGTGTGCGGTAGATGAACACTTTTATGCACAACGGCACACGAGCGGTCTTGGCGACGTGCGTTCTGTCCACAGCTCACGATACAACGCAAGTCAAGATAACGTGCGTTTTCTAGCTTTCAACGCGCGACGATCACGACGCGACGCGCGTTGACAAAGCGTTCGTGTGCCGTATGGCGTAAGTCACCGTGATAATCTACGACGCGCGTTACGTGATTCGTACGCATTCATCGCAGCTGACGTCATCGCTTATTAAGGCGTCGAATGGAGGAGGCGGATGTTTTTAACAAACTGTCTTTGTATTTTCGGGGTGAGGAGGTGGCGTGGTGGTCTAGTCGTGTACCAGGCGAGAAAGTGCGTCGTTTATAGAAAAGATTTGTTGACAACCTCGGCCCGCGCCTGGCTGTCTTCTCAGGGTAGGTCTAATGACTCCGAAAAAATGATCGCTTTCTTGACCTGCAGGTTAAACAAGGAAGAAGAGGGAGGGAGCTTTGAAACAGAAAAAGCACAGATAAAGGACGTAATAGATTCCTTAGCCTGTTGGGCAAATAGAACTACATAATACTATAATAATATATTATTTACACGGAGGATACCGGGATGGTGGAGGATATGTGCCCCTACAATATTCCAAAAGTTACAAAATAAAGTGGAAGTCAACAGTAATTATACACATTTTCCAATTAGTAGTTTGCTGAAATTCTGATGCTGATTTTCGTAACATACATACATTTACAAACTGCAATAAATGTGAAATATGATTTACAGAAAGTCACAAATGAGATACTCTAATGAACACCATCAACTGACAAATTTTCTCAAAGGATCAAGCGAGAATGACAAGAAACAACATGAACATGAAACCATTTTACCTTGCTATCATTCCAGTATGTTGTAAAAAGCCTTCATTTTGGTCACGTTCTTGGGGCGGTAAGTTTTCCCATTCCCCAGCTTCCCTAAAACAAAATTTGAACTGCATATTTCCATCACAAACGGATATTTATGTCGAAAGCATTTATATCATAGCAGAATACCTAGCTGCTTGCATTTGGCGTAGTTGAGCCATATTTGATAAGGCATCATCCAAAAGAAAAACAGCATCATTCATTAAAAGATTAATGAATCTAAGAAATAATGGAGGTGTCACTGCCTCCATATTAGCCTCTGCTTCAGTTGCCAGGATCCTAAAGAATAAAAAATATTGAACTTTTATGAAATTAACCAAATATTTTCTCAAAACAAAAAATTGATAAAATATATTTTGATTGACATTTTGATCACTCTACATAAGTAGTCCAAATTCATTTAAATCTTAACTGTCAAACCATTGATTTCTGAAAAAATAACAAAAAACAAAACTTAACATTACCGCAATACATACTTTCTAGTGTTACTTGTAAGAGATGTGTAATATTGAACATTACAAATTACATCCAACTAATTCTTCAACCGTCTCAAGAAACAACTCTTCAACAATAGAAGCTGAGAAGATTCACATTCATAATTTTCAAAAGTCACTAAAAACTGCTAATACTTATTTTGAAAATATTTACTGTGGTAAGCCAAAAAGACCCAGATTTTTATTAACATTAACAGCTTCAGGATATTTATTAAATATTATGTCAATACATTTCATGGGCATACAGAATGGGGCGAGTCAAGGAAGACAGGTTGTTAGCGCACGTTGAAATAAAGAAACTTGGGGAGGCCACAAGTGACATGCTGGAAGAGGGAAACAAAGCCCCTTGTTATATATAAAAAAATATGTGTATAGGGGGGTGGCAAGACATAGAAAGGCAAGTTCTAGCAGTTGAGTGAGCAGCATCAACACTTGGTATATTGTGATCGCCATTAGATGGAACGTGTGGTACTGGTTTTGTGATATTAATTCAGACTAGGTGGCGGTGGCGGCTCAAATCATGTGGGAGCATTTGTGAGAAAATTTTGAAAATGTGTTAGATGTTTTGTCTACAATATATTAAAAAATTAAAAAATCCATTTCAAAATAGGTGTAGTAACATCAGTCTGCTCAATAGCGGAATATCCACTTTGTGAAAATGCTGTCTATGATTTAGGTGCTAGTATTGTTTGTAGAAAGATCGATGGACGTGTTTTAAGAAAAAAAACTTTTTCAGTATCAAAGACCATAAAATTTGAATTATCACTATACAGAGATGAAATGTACTATATTTAGGAGCAAGAAAAGTCCACTTTAGGCATGAGGGACCCAGTTCCGCTAATGAAAAGTAAGCACCTTTTTCTGCAGTATTACACAACTTGCTCTCTACAACTAATATTATGTAAGAAAATAAAAACAAGAAAAATTAAAATATTTAATATCTAATAAAAAAACTCAGGGCACAAAATGTAAAATTTTTACTAGCATAGACATGACAATAATAGAATGCTAAATATTATTTTATTATCATTCAGCTTTTTCAGCAATAGACAATGTCAAACAATGAAAGTTATGCCCATTAAAGTATTTTAGAAAAAGATCACTGATGTTAAATGAAGATACAGAAAAACTTGCTCAATGCGGAATATCAAGGGACCTATACTTTTTTTCGTATTAGATAAGATTTTGCATTATGGCAGTATACTCTAGAATGTTTCCGACACATCCTACATTTTGGTCATTAGTGCTGTGAGAGTGCGTTTTTTGGCAGGACCGTGAGTAAAGTTCACATTAGATAGATTTCCACATTGAGCAAGGGTTACTGTATGTTGCTTATTTTCTTCTTAACTCACAAGCAATTGTAAGAACGTACTTGAAACACTTTCGATGATCTTCTATTTGCCACAAATAATCCATTACAATGTACATGGGTCGACGATAGTTGAATTTCTGCTCAAATGCAACACTTTGGCCAGTCATTTCAATTCCCACAAACACGTCAAGAAGGCTCAGAATAATCTGCAATAATAATAGATATTAAAAATATGTGTTCATTTATTATTTTCAGTGAGAGAGTGAGGGTTTAGTGTTTCCAGCACATCATATACTTTTGTCATTAGCACTGTGACTGTGTGTTATTTATATCTGAGAGGTGGCAGTTTTCCTCACCCCTGGAACCAAACTTTGGCCTTTTAAGTCAGTCTGCACATTGGCGGGCAGGGGATGTTCTTCTCCAGATATGTACCTCTTACAGGAGCACCACCCCTGCTTGCAATGAAGCAAGCTCGAAGTTCCTGCCACATGTCAGTAGTGAAGGTGCAAGTAGGTGCATGTATGTCAGTGTGCATGTAAGGGGAAAGGAGAGGACATGGATGAGAGAGAGAAAATTGCACACAGTCTTGTTGAGGCATTTGCATGCTTTTTGTATTTTTCAAGTAGCGAGCAATTGCTTGCCGAATCCCAAGAAGAGTGGATGGGTGGATTACTATTTCTTGTTCCCCAAACATTCAGCATTCACTCAGCAGCACTAGACACATCAGAGAAAGTAAACATTCTCTAGATGTCTGGGCTATTCAGGATTGGGCAAGCAGTAGTTCTCTATTCATAGAACCCCAAAAGTTTGAGAATGCCTTTAGGGTATTGCTCCAGTATTTGCCTAGTATTGATTAAAGAAACCATAGAAAGCTACCAATGACAGTAACTGGTTGCTGGAATTCTCCTTCATACATTGGCTGAATTTGACCTACCTCTAAAGCTCAAGTCAAAAATCTCCACCATTGGGACTTGAATTGGGACAAACTTTTCAATTGTCCAAACTGTTAAATCAATAATACAGTTTTCTCAGTGAGTCATATATTGAAATATCAAAAGTGATTATAATTTATTAGGATCACAAATATTCATATATAAATGTAGGATTCATATTTTAAATTCTACATTCATAAATTCTTTTAATTAAAATGCAATCTTCAGTTTTTTGCAAGATGGAAAGAATTTATGGTTTTATTTTTTATTATAGAGTATAATAAACATGAAATACTCATTTATTTGAGTGTTTCCACTACGCTACGGATGTTTGACCTAAAAATTTTTAAAATACATAAGCATTTATGACCTAAAAATTATGAAAATATGTCTTTAAAAATGACTTAAATTTTTAGGATTTGATGTAAGTGAGATCTCTCATCAATGTCACAGCAACATAACAGCGACTTGGTGGTTATGATGGAGGCTGCTTGGCCTTCATTGAATGAGTTAACCTCTGTGATAGCTCTTTAATAGGTATAGTAATAGTTTGCGGTGTTAAGCCATGGGCCCCAATGTGTAATAAAGGGTTGGGGAGGCAATGGCATCAAAGGAAACATTTCAATCAGTTTTTGAACGTGTAATGGAACTTTGAATATTTTCTTCACTGCAGAAATTAACTTATCTACATCAGGGTAGTTTCCACAAATTTCTTCCATAACTCTATTTAGTGCAAGTGCAATGCATGTTATATGTACCATTTTAGGGTAGAGTAGCTGCAAATCAGTTTTCACTATTTAAGGAGCTGCATTAGTGACTTAGAAGTAGAACATTTTCTCTCTTCACTCCTAAAGGCCACAACAGACTAATTGCTAATGCAAGATATGAACAATATTGTTAAGTTAAATCTGTCCAAAGTTTCACAGGAAATAAGGAATTTATCTCCTCCTCGGTCTCCCCTTAAAACACCACCAACAATGTTTGAAGGAGGTGGTGTGCAAAATCTCAACACGACTGCAAGCAAATATGTCAAAATGGAATCAAAATGATAGCAAGTGGTGCTAAAACAGCACGTACTTTCTCACCCGTTTTTTCATGCAAAATTAAACTCAAATTGGCAAAAAATTGTACATGACCTTATTTCATATCTTTAAGGAACAGATTTTATTATAAGGAAGAAAATCTCCATCTTTAATATTTTATTTGTTTGTTATTTTTAGTTTATTCAATTTTTAAAAAATCAGATTTTTTAAGAAACATCTGATCTGCACCATTCTCTTAAACAACCTTCATACCATCCTAGAACAAAATTTAATCAAAAACATTGGAGCCATATTTTTGAAAATATGGAAAATGTCCCAGGGGGCTTCAAGTGAAGTACCCTCCAAAATTAAAATATCAGTTTCAAATTTTAGGGGCCGTGACATTAATCAGATTGATTGGGGACTAAATTTTTTAGAAAATTAGCTAAATGGTTTAGTCGTTAGCGTTCTTCACAGACGAATAGATGTTTTGCTGTCATTCGATTTTTCGGTATCAAAGACCCACTAAATCATGGATTCTGGCTACACCACATGTTAGAGGATTTCTTCTCTAAATTTAACAACTGGATTTATCCACTTTTTTGTCACTAGAGTCCTGTAATTACAGTTAATCTGCCAAAAACTCATATTTTTTCACCGCATTACGTAACTCTCTCTCTACTGCGTAAGTGGAAGGGAGGAAGTAAAAATATTACAAAAATGCAACAATTCATGAGAAATATGACCATAATATGAAGTATAAATGAAAACGACAAAAGGGTTAAAAAAGCCTAAATACGACTGTATGTCTTGTAAAAATTGCATGATTGTAGTCATTGTTTATAAAATCATGCTTAATTTATATTTTTAATGGGAATAACACAAAAAAATAACATGTAATAAACATCTGGGCCTTAATTATGACTTATGATAAATAACGTTTAAAAGCAAAATATAATTGAAAGAGGATATATTAATATGGGACATTCACAGTAAGGCTAAACATTATCTTGTGCCGTTTTATAATAAGTAACTAAAGCTCACCATTTTATTAATATAAGTTACTAGCTCAGTTTAATTAAATTATTGTTTGCTTAATTATTATTATATTTTCTTCTCAAAATGCCAAAATAAATAAATATTTTATAATATCAATTTGAAGATCCGTAAAATGAAATATACTTTTAAAAAACGTTTGCCAAGGTTGAGAGTGGGTGAGCAGGGGGGGGGGCTCCTCTTGCTCTCCCTGAATTCTGCCATTGCTAGGCCTTCCCAGTCAGAACACTTCAGCGGCAAAGTTTGTTGGGATCTTTTCATTTTGCACATATTTCTATTTGAGTGGTTCATAAAACGCTGATAATATATATTTAGATATAAACTAAATACTGTGACTAGTGTTGTTAAATGAAATGTTTGCAACACCAACCTGTTTTCTAAACGGATGCTCCTTGAACAAGCGTTCTCTAAAATAACAACCTAAAGGATTTGGATTAAGCATTGGCTGCTCTTCATTGTGATGTGGCAATAATGACTCGAGGCATTCAGCCATGCGTGCTCGAAGATGAGGATTCTTCATGCGTTGAGGTGAACCCATAAACACTAAAACTTCAGTTAGTAGAGGGTTAAGAAAATTGAAGCCTTCTTCTTCAAGATTTCTTGGATTAAAACGTCGAACAAAACTCAGAAAGCAGGCTGTATTCTCAATTATGAATTCTGGTATACAACTAAAAAAAAAAAAAAAAAAGAAATGGAACAAACCAACATAATTCACTACATTCATTATATGTATTAAAATGCATACGAAATTATATACATTGAAACCTATAACATTTCTAGCTGTTTTTAAATTAATTCAAAGTTTTAGTGAATATTTTTTTAATGTTAAAAATGTTAAATGTAATTAATTTATTCAAATAACCTGTAACATGAGAATTATGAAAATGTGTATGAGAAAGAAAGCAATAAAATTTAATAATAATAATCACTTTACCTCAAAGTGATGGGAATTTCTTCAGGCAAAGGAAAACTCATCTCTTTGAACTTCATAGGTGCATAAGAACTCATTGGAACTTGAATATCGGTATTGAGAGTGACTTGGACCAACCACACAGCTGTTGCAACATGAAGTTGTGACATCATTTGCAAAGATGTTGGTTCAAGCAATGCAGCACGGAAACTTAAGTACCTGTACAAATGTATAATTACATATATTAACAATAAATTTCTTACTCTTAGAACAATTATATTTTACTGAGTTTGCCCCAGTTTAATACAAGATATCCACTGCAAGGGAGCTCTTCCATATTGCCACACGTAACGGTGATGCTAATGAAGAAGCAATAACTGAGATTCAATGAAACTTTGTGTTTAATAAATGCTGGAAATGCATGAAGTGACAATGTGACAGGAGGTCTAAAATAAGTAAATTTATTTGCAGGCACAAACATTACAAAATCACAAAAAGTTGTAATGCCAAATTATAAAATACAAAATAAATCCACAGTTCCTGTCTCTGTTCATTGTAATTAGCAACATACCCAACAACAAACAGCACCCTTTTACACCCACCATTAACAATTAAGTGGTACGCAATTAGTCTTGTAAATATTGTTTCAAAATTTACGATAAAAATAAATAAAGTAGAGAAAAAAATTAAGATGTCAGCAAGGTAGAAAATTTTCAATCATCTACATTTATTTGCTATTTGGAACAAAGGAAAGGCAAAATACTTCTAGAGAACTGATCCTCGATCCTCAATTAAAAATGAGAGAGATTAATTTTCTGTTTCATAATTTGTTTTAAACAGCGTAAATAAAGTTATTATCAGGGCTCATATTCTGATGACATATCATCTTTTCATTGGTGCACTCTAGATGTAGCTAACCTGTAAATGAAGGTGTTACACAACATGTAGATGATAGAAATGTATAGCTATTGGGTCATTTTTTGGTCACTTGCATTAATTTTTGTCATTTTTATGTATTATGTTTCCTTTTCATGTTTTTTGTCAGTGAATGTTTCATGAATTTACAATGATACATCAAAACAAAGTTTTTATTGAATCATCAGTTCATGACAAAATTCACTATTGCAGGGGACTCTGTTTTTTCAAACTCTTTAAATTACACTAATCTTCGGTAACTTCCTCAACCTTTCAAAACTGACAGTTGGAAAATTGAAACCAAGGATTACAATTCTTTCTAAAATAAGAACTTCATATTTAATATAATTTTATATAAATAAATTTTATTTTTCAATGGTAAAATTCTTTGAACAACGATTTTTATACAATTTTTTTTAGTATTTTTGAAAAATTAAGTCATTTTCCCTATTCGAGTCATGTTAGGATATCTCTCATTTTTAAGAAATTTTATAGGTAATTTCCAAAAGATTTTTAGCTCATCAGAATCTGAGCACTGGTAATTACATTAACAATAATATGCTAGGCTTGGTTTCCAATAGGCTTTTCAAATTATTATTCACAAATTGCAAATTCTTTATTTGACAAATATAAAAACAAAAATTCAACTAGGAAACAACTGTAACTAATCACATGTGAACAATTTTAGCCAAGTTTAAATATTTCCAATTAGACTTAAGACAGTTGACATAAGAAAAGGGCTGTTATGCTTGATACGAGACAGATAAGTTTTTCCAGCTCAGATGGAATTAGTAATTCAGCTTCAAGAAACTAGAAATTCATAACTATGATGGATTACATGCAAGATGATTATTATAGCAAGTAAATTTAAAAATGACATCATGCAAAATACAGTTGACCAATCAACAATCATAATTACTTTATACACAAATTTTAAGATTGCCATAACAAACCTCACTTTCAATTTCACATACATTTTGAAGATATGTAGTAGTACCTGCTACTGTTAAGTAAGTAGTTACAAGATGCTGCATGCACTTTCAAAAAACGTAAAACTCTGATTTCTAGTGTACTTTACCTTGACATTTCCATCTCCATACGCTCTCCAATAGCTTGAACCAATTCTGATTGAGCACCAGCTTGACTTTGGGCATCATTAAAAGCTCTCTGCATGCGAGCAAGGTCTTGATTAAGCCTCATAAGTCGTTCAAATATTACTCTAAATCCAAGATCTAAAGCCCGATGAGCCAGAAAAAAACATTCACTGACAAACCCATAACAATCTGCTGTGGGTCTTGAAAGATTTTCAGGGGCTGGAATGAGACAAGTCTCAGTTGCTATTTTCTTCAAGTGTACTCCTTTCTTCCGTGATTCTTCATCACTATTCACATTAACAGCACAATATGTAGGATCAATTTTTAAAAGCTTCACGTCTTTCAGATCACTACAAAAGGGTTGACAAAGATGCAACAACACAGAAGAAAGATTTAATATAAACCCATCTGAAACACAAGCTGGTGATCCAATATGGAAAACATGTGAACTCCAGATTTTGCCTCGGGCAGCATTTGAATGTAGACATTCACCAATCCAGTTCAAAGTTTGGTGACGTACTTCACTGGAGCACTTTAATAAATTATAAAATATTTTATGTAGATTTTCACAAATGTTTTGAGTGGATGACCATATATTTCCTTCAACAATTGATGGTGTTTGCTGAAGAGGTTTATCAAAATATTCAAAGAGACCATTTTGTGATTTCGGTAAACATGACAAGCATAAAATAGCACCAATCAATGTATCAGCAAAAGAATTTCCTAATTGAGGATTCTTTGGAGCACTGTGTTTCAAAAGTACCTGACCTAAATACTTGTTAGCAGAAAACAAATGGAGAAACCTGAAATACGATCCATTGTAAGACAATAATGATCTTGAGGCAAAATCTTTGTGAATGACATCAAGAGTCAATTGAAATGCATTCAACAATGAATTTATAACTTCAATTTCACCATCTTCTTTAATAAATTCTTTTATAATTCCTTCAAAAAAGTAAGAAAGATTATGATTTGTGACATTTTCATCTGCAAACAATTCTAAAATTTGCAAATGCAAGCTCTGATTTTCAAAAAGTTCACACTGTCGTAATGCAGTTGCAGCATTTTGATAAATCAATCCAATGCCTTGATCAATACATGGAAGATCTTTGTTTTTTGCCGAACTTTTTCGTTCATACAATCTTTTATAGCATTCAAATAAGTAGGTAATAACATTCTTCTGAATTACATGCCCATCCAAGTGAGAAGATTCTTGAGGAGGGTGAATCACAAGATGTTTACTTGGATCCTCAAGTAACAATCTTTCAAACAGTGCCTGTCCAAGATTATTTATATCAATACTATCTTCAGGGGCAAGTGCGGTAGCTAAATCTTCCAGGTACACAAGTTGACAACTAGGTATTGGCTCGTTTTTAAGAGTTAGATGAAAAACTCTTTTAACAATTTCATCTATTTCTGAGTCACATTTCACTTCAGGACTCACACTAGAAGCCTCTTGTACAGATTTGTTTCGTGCAACTACATTCGAAGTGCCCAATGGAATCTGACCTGACGACTGAATTATTCGTGTGAATTTTTCCGTGTCATTAACAGAGGGAAAGAGTGCAGAGAATGGGTTGTTCTCTAAATTGTCTCTCATCGTATTTATATAAATAGGGGATGTCAACCTGAGTAACACACAAGTATCTTTCTTTTCAGTTGTTAAACAACCGAGCAGGAGCGTTACATGTTAAAACAGCCGCCAACGTCATAAGCTCACGTCAAAAACGAAGACGATGCACAAACTGTTGCAATCTTCTAAACTATTCGAACTACACTAAATAAAATCGACAATTGTCGAAATGACGTCGCAATGCAATCCTTTCACTTGATTTCTAACCTCTCATTACAAAACATGTTTTCACTTTGGTCATATCACGCAGGTGACGCATACAAGGATGTCTAAAACGTCACCAACACCAACTCTTGAAACTCGAAATTTCCCCCCGAGAATGCAGTTGACTATAGTACGATATTAAGCAATGTGCTTTTGACGTAAAGCAGCTGTTGCGATTTCATCCAATCGAAAGCTTAAATGACGTCACTTTGGGAACGTTCAAGCTTCCAATTGGATAGAACTGTGAACATCCAATTTACGTCAAGTGCATGGTTAAATAAATCTTAATATAAATCGTAGAGTTTGCACATGTCAAATTTTTCACAGAGAAGATACGATGCAACAAAACTAGTTATTACTTTGTATTGTTGTTGCTGTTATAATGTAGATTTAAACCCAATTTAACGTTATTAGGGACGTTTTGTAGTAGAGAAATAATACAAGCAAAATTCTCGTGGTCATGAGGTCATTGTCACAAATGTACTTGTGTTGCTATTGTAGGTGATGCCAAAAGTTTGGAGCGGTTTATGAGCAGGAAATTAGGTAGTTTATGAAATGCATTGTATTGAAGTATTTATTATTGACATTTTTTTGAAAGGTAAACCCTTGGAATACCTAATTGTCGGAAGTCAGGATTAAGGGATAAAACCTGAACTTATCATTCCTTGTTACCTTATCTACATACAGGTCATTCAGTAACAGTTCACTAGCCACGACCAAAAAACTGGAAGTTTATCTCAACAAGGCATGCAATGCATTCACTTAAAAT
Source organism: Gryllus bimaculatus (assembly GCA_017312745.1). NCBI lineage: Eukaryota > Metazoa > Arthropoda > Insecta > Orthoptera > Gryllidae > Gryllus > Gryllus bimaculatus. The sequence goes on from BOPP01000049.1 coordinate 947,173, forward strand.
TCAAGATGAAAATCTGTGCTACTGGTGGGGAAGTTCTAGCACTTTGGCATTTTTTGCCCTTAATTTCATGCTCCGGTACCTAACACCTCAAAGTGCCTCTGAAGATGTGCATCAGAGATGGAAGTGGAGAAATACTGCTAACTCCTTGCTGCATTCTACAATCAGTGGCATCTGGTCATTTCTTTGGTAAAGAAAACAATGCTGGTTTTTTTTTTCATCCCAATTATCATGTTTTTTAATATTCCTTATTCTTTCCCTGCCTAGTGTTTGGCAAATTCCAGAAATAAGACAAGATCTTATATCAGAGTATGCATATTCAGCACATGCAGCTTTATCTGTTTCAGCAGGTATGAAATGTAAACACATGACATATAAAGTTTTTTTACAGTTTTTTCCTATTAATTATGTGCACTACATTTACACAGGCTATTTTACATACGATCTTATTGACATGGTTCTTGGACATCGGAAAAGAAGTAGCTATGAACTGATGGTCCATCACATTCTTGTAAGTGTGTATTGATAGAACTTTCTCTTTGGAGAATAAGAATACACATACACAATTACATTTTCCAGGTTATTCTGTGTTTTGGACTTGCCATAAGTACTCGATCTTTACTGGGATTTTGTATATTTGGTCTACTGGTAGAAGTGAACAGTGTCTTTCTGCATGCTCGCCAACTAATGCATCTTCAAAACATAAATCGACAAAATGGACTTTATCGAATTAATAGTGCTCTTAACGTTGGTTAGTTTAAAATTCTGATTTTTTGGAAATATGCTTGAATTAATAATCTTTTGACTTATCTGACAATCTTTTCAGGAACATTTGTAGTTTTTAGACTGATGACTATTGGAATTTTATGTAAATGGGTTTTTGAGCTCAGACACAAACTGACAACTGTTGCTTATATTTTTGGGATGACGAGTAAGTTTTTCTCTCTTTCAAAAATAGTAATAATATAAAAGAATCTTGACATTTTAAAGATTAACAAGCTTCATTCTTCATTTACAGCATTACCAACCCTTTTTGCTATGAACGCTGTTCTATTTTTACGGGTTCTTAATACCGACTTTTTGAAAAGACGAAGTGATACTAAATTGACGCAATTACTCCTTCATGAAACTGAAGATTGGCGTGATGAACATAAAAATGATTAACACCTGTGTAGTTATAAAATGTCTATTCCAGAGATCACAAAATAAGAAAAATGTGAGGAGTTATACAATTCTTCATGGCTCATAGTCTTCCAATTCTCATACAAATATTTAAAAAAATTCTAATGATTGAATATTAAGACAGCCAACTTTTATCTGTAATTATATAATATATACTAATATTTGTATTTTTAGATCAATTTTTGAAGTAAGGAGAATTAATATTTTTTGCATGTATTGAAAATAGGATTGAAAGTTTATTCCAGGTGTGACCATTTGTATCAATGTTTTGTTAAGCACTTTGCAGTTTAAACAGTATAGAGAGTACTGGGATTCAGCTATTTTTATAAAATTCCATAAATTAGAGAAAATGCTTTTTGAAATTGTTAAAGAAGAAACCATTTAAATATAGGATTCTAAAAAGTATTTAGATTGAAGTGGTTGACATTATACATGTTGATTATTAAAAATTTTGTTTTAAATTTTCGTCACAAATTGAAATTATCTGATAGGACTAGCCAACTTAAAGTAATTATTGTTTATATTGAAGATATGTAAGAAAGAAATCAAAAGTAATTAATTTTTGGTTTGTGATATTAGAAAGGACTGGGTTTGTACAACCATATAAATTTAATGGAAAATATAGTATACTATTTTATCCATATGCATCAATAACAAGTGTTCTTCTTCAAACAATAGGTAAATCTTATTTCAGTCATTACTTAATGATTCATTATTTACTCCTAAATGTTTTACATTAAAACAGTGATATATGAAATAGAATGTAAAAAGTCTCGTATGCTCTATAACATATTTGATAATTTTGTCAATTGATGCAATGGGTTAAGTTTACACTTGAATAAGTATTCAATTAATTACATTTCATTGGGTAAAGAGGATCATTTTATTTTCACCTCAGGTCTGTAGACAGGGGTGAGCACCACTAGTCTAAAGTAATACCAATCCAGTTCATGAATTTAATGTATTGTATAAAGAATTGTAAATAATTTGCAATTGAAAAAACAAAGTTCTGAAATATGATTTTTTTTACCATCTTCAGCACTTTTGACGTTTTATCATTACATTTTAAATGTTTGGTAAAACCAAAAGGATTTCACTGATTCATTGTTCATTAATGTGTTACTTGTATTCTAGTGAAGATTTTGACACACACAGAAGCATTCAGAATGCATTTGTATTTATATAGCTTTGAATGAATGTTTAATATTGCAAATATTGTAAGATGCAATAGGTGTGAAAAATGAGTGTAGATTGCAATTACTAATGAGACTGACATTGTAAAGAATTATAAATAAAATCTTTAATAATATTCACCTTTGTTAATTATTTGCAGCACTACTCCTGAAACATCTTTTTTCAGTACTGATATTCTTAGCATTACACAATATGAAACAATTTTTTTTTGTATAAAGATATGGATAAATTAAAGAACTTTATTTGTTTAACTAACAATAAGCCATTTTTAAACGTTAGTATCTGTATCACAGTCATTACTGAAGCTAATGATTATATGCCATTTATAAAGCATTTATTAATTCTTGAAAATCTGTGATAAACCATTTTGAACGAGATTTAACTTCCTCTCGAATCACATTTCCTCCATACCCTGCAAATGAAAAACATGTATGCAATTGTTGTAAGTAATACCTTACTGCTGCTTTTAAATATTAATAAATTAACAAGTTGTAAAGTGAATGGAGAATTTCCAAAATTGAGGAAGGGAAATTGACTAAGATTTTTGTAATAATGAAATTTCATAAAAAAAGAAATGACTTCGTTCATGAAATTGTCTTCATAAACAGCAAAATTATACAAGGTTTCATGGTAAACAAAATATACAGCAATAATTATCTTTTCTGAGATGGTGATAATTTTTTCATGAATAGTTAGACTGGCTGACTTGTAGAGTAAATTCATACTTGCTATTGACTGAAATCCACAGAAATATTGCAAGCCTTAAGTTAATTAAGCAAGTAATTTTAAAAGTAATACAGTGCGAGCAAAAGCAAGTATATACCTGCAATAGAATTTAAATAACATTTTTAATCTTAAATATTCATTTATTATTTTTATTTCCAAAAAAAAGTCAATTGTCAGCAGGGCAATTTTCGCCTGCAGGTGGTTCTGAGAGCAGTATGCCATATATCTGTAGTAATTAAATCTACAACTGATCAAAACTGATTTTACCCAAGGGTAAATTACAGGAAAATATACAGCTGATGAAAACAGAAAAAAGCACACAAATATAAAGTATAATGATTGCGATTGAAAAGGTCTACATGTACCTAACTACAAATAAAAACTTATTGTATTTGGTGGTTGAGATTACACATAATACCGAATTGTCTATGGAGACCTACACTTGACAAAACCATTATATAAAATGTAATACTTAGAAGAATACGTCAAACACTTCATCCACCTAAAATCTATGGAACGTTTCAATTGAAATAATGAATTGATGAAAAGTCTTTACTTAAGAATATATGTAGCTGACACACTATGTATCCAACATTTCTATTTTCTGCATCATGGTAGAACTAAATTATTTTCTGTTACTATTGAAATGCACTACTGCAAAATCCAAAATGAATTTCTTACCTATAAAAGCCTCAGCAGGTGGTGATGCTTCTAAATCTGTTGCTCCATCTCCAATCAACACAACATTGGAATAGCCATATTTGGTCTTAAGCATCTTGATAACTTCTCCTTTACCTCCATTTCTGGAAGTTGGTTCACTTTCATCAAATCCTGCAAATTCTCCTGGAAAAAGAGGATATTGTGAATTTCATGTCAATACATTGGAAGTTTTGATAGTAATAATCCTTCAAATTTACCATTAAAATAGAATTTTAATCTGTTGGCATATATATTTTGCAAAGGAATATTAAGTTCCAGTGCTACTGGTGTGATAATTCCCCTTAATCCTCCTGATATTAAGTATACTGGAACACTTCTCTGATGAAGAGCTTCAACAAGTTTCCTACAATAAGCAAACATAATTTATAAGTAAGACCTAATTAATTAATGTGAACTATCAAATGCTACTTATTAAAACAGAACTTTACAACGCACTTAATTCCAGGAGTTAGTCTGGGAGGTTTTGTCTTAATAAAATCTCTTATTTGAGACATCTGAGGACGTATTATTTCCAAACGTCTCCTAAATGATTCTCTGAAGTCCATGTTTCCATTCATAGCTTCCTGTGTCCTAAAAAATTTTTAAAATTATATCAGTCATCTTCAAAACTCATGTTTTTAATCAAAAGAAAGTATTAACTCACATTTTTTTAACCTGTTCACCTTTGCCACAAAACTTTGCTAATTCATCTATGGCTTCTTCTTGGATGACAGTAGAATCAACATCAAAACATACAGCATCAGCCATTTTCCAAATAGTTCGAACATCATTTTCTGTTGCCATCACGATCTAAAGGTAATTTAATAATTAGCATTCACCTTTATCCAGATACAAAACTTTGAAATAAAAAATAAGAAAAAAATTTACTATTTGATCAAAAGCAACGTAGAAATTATAATTTTTTTAAATGTATGAAAGAGCAAAGAAGCTTTGTTCAGAGAATGAACTTAAGCTGATATTTTAGTGGAACACAATCAGTGGAAGCCTTTAAGACAATACCACAGGACTTTTTGTGTGGTATTTTTCTCACTATTAAATTTTACACATAATACGACATTCTTCAAATAATATGGCATAATTGGCAATAATGATTCTGTTGCAGCTGACAACATTGATGCAAAATCAACTGCTTGAAAATACATGCTAGTTGGTACATAACCTTGAAATGCTTATGCAACATTATTGAGCAATATAGGGTATCTCGAGCAAGATAACAAGTGAACTTAATACATTACAGTAGAGTTTTTTTTCAATTCCAAGTATTGTTCCATTTCAATATTTAAATTGTTTGAATGGATAGAAATTATTATTATAATTATAATAATATTTTATTGCTTATATAAGTACAAATGTATCAAGCAAAAGTTGTCTAGAACTTAATAAAAAATACATTTTTTTAACTATATTAACTTACAGCAATAATTGCATAAGTTTACATTAATTTGATAAATTACATGTTAAAAGTATATGTAATTGATAAAAATAAACATTTAATGAAATTAAGTTATAACAGGAATGAAATTCAATTACATTAACTTATACTAGTAAAATTCAGATAGTTTACTTGATAAATTACATGATTAATAAAACATGCAAGGGCTTACAATATCATGAAAAAAAATTACATTATTTATTACATTACTATCAGTTAATTGCATTATTGAACTGATGACTGGTACAAAGAGTGGTCAGACTTGTAGTACATGTTCAATAATTACAGAAAGGTTAAAGGAATTCATATATCTTATGTAAACACACATGAATAAGGTGATGTTTAAGCAATGTTATTAAGAATTTATTATCAGCTGATGTTATGGTAATTGGGAGATTATTAAAAAGCTGTGCAGTAATCCAGAAAGGATCTTTGTTAGTTGAAGACTTCCTAGTGTGTATTCTGTTACAGTCCCTATTTTCTTGTGTGTGATAGTTATGTATCTCTTTATTACTCACAAGATATTCTGATTATTTCTCAATAGTAGTAATGAGTAGACAATGACAATGAGTAGACATTACTGACTACAACATTACTGACAATAGTCAGTAATACATCTTTGGTAAAGAAATCTGTACAGGACTCTCGGATTCAGTTTGAAAATGATTCTGATACGTTTCTTTTGTAGGACCATTAATCTATCCATATTTTTTTGTGTTGTGTTAATTTAATACAAGAATCAAATCAGAAAATGACTGAGCCTCCAGCAAAAGTGAAACATTAACAGTAAATCATATTTTAATATTATTTAACTGAATAGTAGTGACTTTCAAAAGATAATGTACATCAAAATATTACTGTTATTAATATTTACATTATTTATAAAAATTGAAAAATTATACATCATAAAATAATTCTATAAACAATGTACTAAATATCATTCCTACTCTAAAAAAGCCTATTTGCTACAAAAACATATGTAGTAGCAAAAGAAAATCCTTCAATCACTACAGCCAGGTGAATAAGGAAGCACTGTTTGGGAAAGAATGCTCTTCAAGGTGATGTGATAAGAATCATGAGTAAACAAAATCTTATGCTCAAAATATAGAGATTTATATTACAACGTAAATAAAAATATCATTGCAGAATGTGGAAAATAATTTATATACCATCACATTGATGCATGCTTTCTCAAAGCTGATAAAAAGCAAGATAGTCACAAGCACACCACATTTCATGAATGAACTTTCCTGAGTGATCACACTAACATATAAACCATATCTTGTACCAATGGATAACTTTCATTCAGAAATGGAAAGCGATGCAGCAGTGCTTGTATATCCAAGTTTTGATACAGAATGAAAAGCTGGCATTGAAATAACATAAAACTTGACTCTGTTAATTCACAACATACCTTGATTAAAGTGATGTGTTTGGTAGAAGATTTTACCTAGCATGTCTATCTTGTTATGTCATTCAACCTACCCCTGCCTCATCTCCTATTCTGTCACTCCACCACCTGTCAAGATCATTCATTCAAGATTTTGAAAAAATACTTAACATTACCAAGATTCTGATTTCCAAGAAAATTGTTTAAATCAAACAAATCCATCTTTTTACTTTTTAAAATTTCAAAATAAGCAATTAGTTTCAGGTCATATAAAATAAAAATTATACACAATGATAACAATATTTTTTAACATGTTATGTTCATGTAAATTAAGTTTCTATACACACACAAAAATTTGTCCAAAAATGTGTTTCTATTTCACCCAATTTAACTGAGTTCAATAAATCTAAAAGAAACTGGAATTTCAATCCTTAAATTTTTTTTTAAAAAAGCAAGGCTGTCATTTTTATCCTAAACAAGATATGAACAAGGACATTACATTAAATAAAAGCTAACATCATGTATCAATCAAGAAATTAAAGTTAAATACAATTTTAATGCTCCCACACGTAATTTAATAATCTAAGAACCGTCACTGAAGATAAGGAGTAAAAGAAAAATAAATGATTCATCAAACATTTAATGTCCATGCAATTGTAATTCTTACAGACACAGATCATTCTACATTCAAAACTTTGAACTCGCAGTCATTGTGTTTATCATATTATCCCATTTTAAGAAAAAAACATCACACCTTTGTAGGTTGTTTACTTCTTTGTAGATGAAAGAAAACACTTGAACTATGTAACTCTATTTATAAATTATTGGTTTGTGCTGGGGAAAAAAGAAGCTTCAAGATTTTATCCTCACTGAAGTTGATTATGAAAAACTAAAAATATATGGCCCGGCACTGCCTTCTGCGGTCAAATAAGAATCATTTACTTTAAATTTTTAACATGTAACATCTTAAAATCTACAAATTAATATTTATCTTCATAACAATCATGACAATGTTTACCTGTTCATGAAATGCCACGTCCTAGTTAACAAACCTGGATCTACTTCAAGATACGTCAATAGAACCGATGCAGGCGCCGGCACGAAAAGGATGCTTACAAGACTGTTCCTTCAATGACGCACACAATTTACTCAATAACCATCACTAATGAACTCAAGGTCACACAGTCGAGTGTGATATTCGCCAAATGCGAGCAATCCCATTGCAGTGTCTCTAAATCAGTATCAACCAAATAGTGAATATTTACCATTTATTTTTCACTTTCAAGGTACTATCAGAAATTGCTATGATCAATCAAGCAATTTTTCGTGTTTTTTTTTTTTAATATATTGGCGACGTTCATTCCACTATTTTATTCACAAATTGTCTTTGTGATAACAGGAAATAGGAAATAAACAAAACAGATTACATATTGTCGCTTTTCAATAGTATGTTGAAAAACTGTACCACGAATGTCATTTGCCTCCAACCCCGTAATGTAATTTCACTGGACCACTCTCGTCACACTGGTAACGCTGGCCATCTCCGGTGTCGGCTATATATTAGTGTTCTAGTATTCTCTGGGCTGCGCACTCCAGAGAGTATATCAAGAGCACTCCAGAGAGTATACCTGCGCACTCAAGAGGAGCAAACGCGTTATAGAGCTTTTGCTGGCACCCATCAACCAGCGTTGCCAGATGTGTAGCGAGCTTCCCCCCCCCCCCAACACTTCTACGGAATTTCCCTAAATAACCTATCCAATGAAACAAAATTCCCAAAATTTTGAAATAAAAAATATTCTCCCAATTAAGGACCAACGAAATGAGGTGTCCCTGACCATTCGCTTGACTGTCCCTTTATATTCAATTACTTCAAAGCAACCAAACATCATCCTTTGAGTTGCATCCTTTGAGCATCCTTTGAGTTCTAAAGATATATTATTTTCTTTTTTTAATGTTTTTCTTACCCTGAGCCTGTCATTTATTTTTTTTTCCTTTTTGATACATAGAAATGAAAGAATGTATATTGTTTCTTTTTTAATCATAATACTTGAGAAAATAATATTTCTATCTCGACTACAGATGAAAATAATTTCCTCACAAAATCCCCAAACATTTCCTCGTCCATTTATGTTCCCCATCCTTTACCCGCAACGAAAAAAAAAATGGGGGACACTTCGCCAATCTGGCAACCTTGCCATCAACAAGCAGCTGACTCGGGTTGATACCTGCTGCTTGTCAAATCTCTCGCACACACACAAAAAAAGATAAAGACTAATGATGCTGCAGAATGGCACAGCTTTTCCCCCATTAAGTTTCTATTTCCTTTGGTTTCGGCTAGCTATTCGAACTTGCCACATACTCTTGCCTGCTGCGATTTATCGCCACCCAAAGTACTACAATTTTTTTTTTTTTTTTTGCAATTTTCTTAATTTTTCTCTTTCCTAATAATAGAACGGAAATATTATTTTAAGAAAATTAAAGAATAAAACATTGTCTTCAATGACAATTGTCTTTGAAAAATTTGGAGCCATGTATAAGAAATGGCGCTTAATCGCTATAGTCAATTCGAAATTTGAAGCACTTTTTCACAGAAAATTTTTAAGTTATTGAAAAACATCATTTGAAGCACTTCAGCTCACAAATATTATAATGTTTATAAATGACTGAAAATGTGCATATTACCAGAATGAAAGACCTTTCAAAAAAAGTATATTTGGGTAATTTTTTTAAAAAACAAAAAAATTACCCTAAGTGAACTTTACGACATATTAAAGAGTGCAATTACCACTATCCTTTAGAAAAGTTTGCAGAAAAAACCTTGTAGCCGTTTTTTTTTTTTTTTTTAGAAAATGGCGTTTAAGCATTTGTGATAATGAGACGTTTTTGAGCTAGTTTTAACAGAAAACGATTGAGTTTTCGAAAAACTTTGTAGGACTTTATTTAGAGCACAGATACTCATAAATACAATAATGTAAACAAATAGTCACTAATATAAATATTAACGTCGTGAGAGGCAACATAAAAAATATTTTTTGAAAAACAAAAGAATAGAGCAATATATTGAGTTTATATCACATTATAGAGTGCATTTAGCACAATCATCATGAAAAGTTTAAAGAAAAAAAGCCGTTTTTGAGAAAATCTTTTTGTAATTTTTTAATTACAAATTGCACGCAATATTGCGCGAAAACTAATAAAATGTTCAACGAAATGTCCACGACCTTAATAAGAGAATAAATTATAGACAACAAATTTCATTTCAATGAAAAATTACAATATTTAATTTTATAATTGTAGAAAGCCCACAAAAAACTTCCGTCTGTGTGTTCGTCTGTTTGTCCGTCTGTCTGTGAACACTACTAGCGTCTGAACCATACGTAGAATGTTTGCCAATGTGAAGAAACCCCTGTCCATTTGGCTCGAAGCTTTAAGATTTTGAAAAACATTCTTTAAAATTTGGGGGTTCTTTATATGAAGCCCTCCAGACACTTCAAAACTTTTCTAAGAAACGGCTCCTATTTTTTTGTTAAATTTCTTGTAAGGATGGTGTAACGTACACTTATATACGTGAAATAGGTACAATTTTCATAGTTATCTCTAAATTTTCGAAAATTTCAAATTTCAACAACTATTTCTACGACTAGAAAATCGAAGGTAGAGATTTTCCCTTCAAATAAAATTTATTCTCCAGAGTGAGTCCTTTCATCAAGGTCATGTACATTTTTTTGAAACTTTTCGTAGTTTTAGCGCAATATTACTTTACGTGCAATCAATATTTATTTGTTATCAATATGTGCAATTAAAAAAATACAAGAACAAGATTTTCTTAAAAGCGGCCCATTTTTGATTTAAACTATTGGTGGGGATAGTGATAAAAGCACTCTGTACGATGGCATAAACTTCATATTGATCTATTAGATTAGATTCATTCAGTCAAAAATTCAGTAAAAACCGTATGTGATGTAGGGGGGAAAAGATTATCTGCGCACGTTTTCTTGAGTTCCAGAATCCTTTCTCGTCATTTTAACTATAAATAGGTAAAAAATGAGTAAAAGTTTAACATAAATAAAAATAAATTTTAAAAATCGCACGATTATCAATATTTTAAAAACAGTCATTTTCGTTTCTGATTATAGAAAACTTATTTGCATCGGTGCACGAATTGCAAGTATGATTTTTCTGCATTGCTAACAAAATAGCAACTCACCCTTTCCTCTACTCTTTACAAGCAAAAGGAGAGTTCAAAAAAACGTGCGCATAGTGAAGCTACATTTACGTCCAGAAGAAAAACAAAGGGGCATCTCATCGTTTTGTTGTTGTTTTTTCAAAAAACACAGTAATATATTTTTTTTAACTTGTCTCTCACTCGTTAATATTTATATTAGCGACAGTTTGTTTACATTATTATACTTATTAGTACATGTGCTTTAAATAATGTCAGGCAAGGGTTCTCGAAAACTCAACCGCTTTCTTTCCAAACAAGCTCAAAATTTCTCGTCATCAGAAACGCTCAATCGCCATTTTCTCAAAATCGGCTCCAAAAGCCAAAGGCCTTTGGCCTAAAAATTTTGGTTTTTAATGTAAAACGCTTCGTTTATGGGTTATTTAATGATACAGTGAAAGCATGCAGTGTGTTGCAGGGTTGCATTTGACATGCACATTTAGTTTTGTCCTTTGTTCCTTTTTTCGGGAATTTGTCCGATATTTTAGTAGTTATTCTGCTATTGGGGCGGAGATAAATCCAGCAAATGAAAGAGAATTAAAATTGGTCCAGCCGTTATTGAGTTATAAATGGTGAAACTTACCCGAATTGTTTTTGTATATATATATATATATATATATATATATATATATATATATATATATATATATATATATATACGTGATGACAAAGATATGTTGATTCGTAAATTGTGGTGAAAATAATATTAGTATTACATAACTATAAAGGCAAGAAAGTACATTATGTTTTAGCACCACTAGTTCCTTGCTGTCTTTTTTGGCTATTTTATTTTCTGTCCTTTTGTTCCTTATGTCCCTTTTTTGCAGTTTGTCTTTTTTGTAGTTTTTGTCCTGGCAGTTGGACAAAAATATTCAGTATTTTTTGTAGCATTCACAGATTTATCTGAACATTTGAGCATCGATTCACTTTGGCAAGAAAGCCCTAGTGCTAAAATTGTTTCTTTAGCACGCTAGATATGCACTGAAAGAGACGCTTTTCGTAGTGGCTGTCTAAAAACGTTATTTTGACACTAGCTGACTAAAGGAACAACAAAATATTTAACACGAAAATCAAATGTTTGGCCTTAGCATACTACAAATGTAAAGTAGTGGTTATACAATAGCTCATTCTTTCTTGCATTATAGGAAACGCAATTGGTTACGTGATTTTGAAATGTAATTTGTGCCATACTAAACACTCGGCTATAACTCGCATAAGTCCAATTCAAACGAAGCACCTGTGCCAGGAACAGTAGTAATTATTTCTTCTTCTTCTTCTTCTTCTTCTTCTTCTTCTTCTTCTTCTTCTTCTTCGCCGTCTTCTTGTTCTTATTCTCCTTCGCCGTCTTCTTTTTCTTCTTCTTCGTCGTCTTCCTCAACGTCGTCTTCTGCTTCTTTTTCTTTTTTCAATTTTATTTCCTATTGGTTCGGCTCTTTAATTTTTTCGGGGGATTATTACTCACATTACATGAACATAACAATCTTTTTTAGTTACATCATGCCACATGTACATTTATTCTCCGCGCACGTTTTACTTTCTCGCACTTTCTAATGCAAGAAAAAGTATTGCAAATGTTCGCCGGAAAACGGCTAATTTTCGACACAAAAACTCTTATTGCCGGGCCCTGGTAAGGAGAAAGAGGATAAATCGGAAGGATAAGGATAAAGAGGAAAATAATGAGAGAGGCTTGCATGGATCCCGTGGTGTTCGAGAAATTGGAGACGTAAATGGAGTACCCGTTAACGAACTCGCATTCACAAGATTATAAGCGATTTACAGAGGCCACTGCGAGGTTGGGCCACCTAGAATGTGGCTGGTCGCGAATTAGCTCGCCAGTTTTAATCGGAGACATCAACACGATTGTTAGGATTTGGATTGCAGATCGTAGCTGTTGCAACACAAGAGTGGTCAATGGAAAACAAATTAATACTATATGATGACGGCTGTATTTATGATTTTATCTAGAGTGGTTTCTAATTATTATTTACAATTCCCGTTTTAAAGAATCGATGTTGTTTGCCATCACTGGCCCTCAGCCTTGGGGGGCGACGCGCGCGCGAGCCAGGGACGCCGCTGCCTCCGCTCTGAGAGCCGCTGAGGCCGGGAACCCTCCGGCGCCATTGGCATTCCTCTAACATGCGGTGCATCTAGAATCCACGTTTTGTGCGTCCTTCACACCGAAAAATCGAATGACGGTAAAACGTCTGTCCGTCCGTCTGTGCACAATCCTGGCGCATAAACCTTCTGCCGATTTTCTCAAAACAGTTCTAGCTGCTGTCGCGGACTCTGGAATTTGAAACCGTTACTTTAAATTTGGGGGGCAATTTACATGAAGCCTCTGGGATATTTGTTAAATTTTCAAAAAAATTGTCCCAAATTTTTGGATTCAAGTTTGTTGTTGAATAGTGCAAAGAACGGTTAAGAGAATGGCGCAGGTCTCATTTTAGTTGACATCTCCGATTTTTCGACATTTAAAATGTTAAAATTTGAGATAGAGATTTTTGTCCCAGAGAAAGTCTATTGTACAAAATTAGCTCTTTAAACAAGGTCATGTACAATTGTTTGAAACAACGAGAAATTTTTGCGTTATTTTCAATTGAAATGTATGATTTTTTCTCAAAATCCGTTCCAAATTGTAACTTAAAATTTTCGTTACTTATGTGGTTAATGATAAAAATATAGTGATAGTCATATTTTCGGGTATTGCTCGTTTTTTGGAAAATAAAAAAATTAAAAGTACAAAATTAAAAATAAATATTTTTGTTTCAAAGTCTGTTGTAGAATATTAGCTCTTTAGAATAGGTCATGTACAAACGAGTAGTTTTTGCGTGATATCTGCTTGAAATTAATGAAATATATACGGATTTCACACGAACTATGGGCCACAAGAAAAAAGATGAATGATATGAAAAATAATTAATTTAATTTTAATTTACTGTTAATATGCCAATATTAATTACTTTTTACGCTCTCGCTTTTTTACCTTTTACTCAATTTGGATTCTCAATGTATTCATGTAATTGTTTTTACGCAATCTGCACAGCTTAATAGAAATATCACAACAATGTGGCATCGATATTTGAGAAGCTAATTGTTGTCGAACGTTGAGATGATGGCGGTGATAAGAAACAGCTGTTTTATTAAGTCCAGATGGTGCTGGTGTAACTCCTAGACCGAGAGCCAGTACTTGTTTGCGATGCGCAGCAGTTTTGTTTTTATAAATTACTCCTTAGAATGCCCGGTGAGGTAAGTTATATATCATTTAATGTCATCTGATCCCTGATCTCTAAAAAAATTACTGGGTATTGAATACAAGGAAAAACAATGAAACGCTATCGGAACTGTTATCTTACGACGAAAGGAAAGTCAGGAGTGAGCAGCTAGAATTATTTTTATGCCTACTGCATATATTCTAATTACTGTATTGGTTTTATTACCCCACCGAATGCACATAGTTTTGACAACTCTGCGCTGGCAACAGTGTGTTGCTCGCTCCTTGGTTGAATTGCATGTTTTCTAATAATAGCTGAGGTGTTAGTAGGGCAGAATATACATTTTTTTAATATTAAGTAGCTGTTTTCAATAACATGAGAAAGTATGTACTACTGTACCACCACTAGTTTTCATGATGGTCTCTGATTGGTCTTCGGTAGAATTGCGAGATAACTTGGAGCTTGTGAACTCATAAGTTCACGGATTTACGTCTAAGGTATCGTCAGTGCTTTATGAATACTCTCGCTAACGAATAACTCATTTCATGGTTTTGCGGCAACGATACGTTTAAATGTAAGTTTGTGAATGAGGCCCAGATCACAATCCTCAATGTAAACCTTCTGTAGATGAATGATGAGGCCTTAGTTATTGGCTTTCAATTTGAGAACGATTCCTAAAATAATGAACGAATCTCTAAACATCAAAGGAACCGGTACCATTAATTTAATGAATACACATTTTATGTCTTTGTTGATTGTTAAATGGGAAGGCTTATAGTATTTGTATTTTTCATGGACTGATTGATTTAACGGCATTCTTTTGCGTGAGTCCCTCTATTCACAATTTTTGTAATGGAAGTGGAATGAATTTACGTGCGTAAACGCCGGCCAGCATGCAAGCATGAAGTGGATTTCCTGAGCAAAACCGCAGTACAGGAAAGAATACGACGCTCTCTTTCCTGCGGCCGCGAGCGGCCATGCGCAAGAAACTATTAGAAAGCACCCGGTCGCGCGCAGTGCAAGCATCAGGTCGAAGCGATGAGAAGTGTCGGTGAAATGTTAATTTTGTGGATTCTACTCCTCGTTCAGGATACGGGAGTGTGCTCAGAAGGGAAGACTCCTCTCATTTGTGTTCATGGAAAAACTACAGTTAAAAATGCTACCGAAGTTTCAGACGGATTTCTAAAAACTGAAGACGGTCACATATATCCCAACTCCTCGTGGCAAGAAAGGGAGGATGGCTCCTACTCCGTGTGCAAGTGTGTCGTGCGTCCGTGCTTCCGGAAGTGTTGTCCCGAATGGCAGGCCCAGCATTCAAGAAATCACAGCGAGTGTGTCAACATAACAGAAGAATACGCCGATGTAGGCAAGCGCCGGCCCAGCGTGCACGACGAAGATTTGAAGCCAATATTGCACGGCAACGACACACACTCGTTTAATAAGCATTTCGACGTTGTATATGGAAAACCCTGCCCTGGGAATATGATCCGACCCGACGATGACGAATTGGACCAGTTTCACCTCCTTCACGATGGCAAGTTGCGGGCGTGGGAAGGCGACGAAACTCACGACGTGTTTGGGTATTGTTATGAAACAGTTTTGGACAAAAATATTGTGACGCCGGTTATGTGTACCATCACCCCGTTTGTGCCAGTGAAGTTCGCAGTGTACACTGTAGGAATGTTGATTTCGGTGCCGTTCCTTGCAGCCACCTTCATTATCTACACGATGCTGCCGTGTCTTCATTCTGTGCACGGACGCAGTTTAATGAGCCATAACCTGGCTCTTCTCACTGCCTATGTTGGCATGCCAGTTGCCTATGCTGTCCACGGAAAATGGCATGAATTTTGCATGTCTAGTGGTGAGTACATTGTGGAATATTTCTCAAGCTAGCAGCTGCACTTCCAGCAAAAGTGACGGATACGGATTGATTTGAGTAATAAAGAAATAACATATTTTTGTTTTGCATAAACTAAAAATTTACAGCATACCGACACATACATTTCTCGTAATTCTCTTAAAGAAATAGTATACAAAATATAAATAGCAGGACGAAATATATCCATTTGTCCTTTATCTTATTTTCATTTTTGAAAATGTTGCAGTGGATTTCGGAAGATCTAACCTCTGTTACAAAATTGTGAATTATTTTCACATTGCATTTAATATTTCATTATTGTAATAAGTAATTTAATTAATTTGTAAACTCATGTGTTTAAAAAGAAACTCGTTATTATTCTAATTTTCGCCAGCATCAGAAACCGCGTAATATTTTCTATCACAGATGAAATTTTTACTTAATAAAAAAGTGTAACCTGTTTTTTATAACAATTTATTTCATATGAATTGTAACCGTTTCGTAACTTCATTACTTACATTATCAGGTTACTACAAAACATATAGAAATATAGAAAAACATGATAGTTTAAATGAAAATTTGCTTTTCATCTGCAAGTTCTACTGTGAAATTTTTTCTCAGTATTTTTATATTTGATGCCAATTAAAATTATTTTATCTAATTGCTTCTAGCTTACGGCACACCTAACAATGCACTTGTGTCATGATTCTGAATGATCTTGAACTTAATTATACAACACTTGGCCAATGAATTAAACATTTTTAGTTTTTAAACCGAAGACTCGTTTTATATGTTACACAGTTATAAATACTAATTATCCTCACGAGAAAACTAAATTCCTTAATGACATATTTATATCAACTGTTGAAGATAAATTACCACAAAACGTTAAATATGCCAAATAATACAACACTCTATTTAACCTGTCAATTAAACCTCTTAAAATAGATTTTGTTAGATACTTTTACATGTGTGTGTTGAATCGTTTTTTCGTGAGAACTTGCTATAGTAATTAAAATAATGTTTTGTCATTAAAATACGTCCTATATATAATAGTGAATTTATGTAGAGGCAATTTAACGTACAGGAAATTTTCAAGAGGAATTGGGGTGGATGGGGTGAGAGGAAATATGGTTTACGTCAGTAGATGAAGAGATGTTGAGATGTTCAAAAGTACATCAGTGGAATTATTTTAAATCTATCTGTTACTTCTGAAACTATTTTCAGACGGCTTCGTGACTTTGGTTCTAAGCTCACTAGAAAAACGTAAACTTAATTTCTGCAATGAGCAGGTAAGGGATTTACATTAATACGTCAAAACTGAAACAAGCGATATTTGAGAGGGTAAGACATTATGAAAATTCTATTGGGTCTTGTAAACAAGTAAATTTTGAATTTTTCATAGTCCTCTACTTCCATGTCACTATAAGCAATGTACTATAAGTAATGTGTTTATTTATATTAATTATTTACATCAAAAACAGTCAAAAACTGTGTGTGACGTGTGCGAGGAGAAGTGAATTTGAAGTTACATTGATGTCCAGAAGCAGAACAAGGGCAATCTCAGCATTTGCTCGAGGATCAGGGAAACTGGACGAAAACCTATCGAGATGGGGGTCATTGACCCAGATGTTGAAGTACAATACTTGTTACAGGTTCTCTACAATTATACAATCCAAACGATGTATAATTCATTAAATGTCATTGTTAAAATTAATATTACTTTCGTTTTGGATGCTCGGTATAGTCTCTAACTGTATAGAAACAGTTGTGCAGCAGAAAATATTTTACTTGGGACTTAAATTTTTGGGTCGAATTTAATCGTTTGATGTCATCTGGCAAGGTGTTGTAAAATAATGTACATGTATTATATGTGAATTTTGTGTAGTGATCTGTTGATACTGTTACCTGATGAATATGATTACTACGTTGAGTGTTGTAGTTATAGACATCGCGTTTGCTGAAAATATATTAAGTAAGTCATTTTTGACAACCACTGATTCATATATTAAGAGACAAGGTAATGGTAAAATACCTAGATTGATAAAGAGAGGCTTTCAAGGATCACGTGGGTGGGATTTGCTTATTATTGCCTCTGTTTCATTTAGAAAAGGAATCCATTTCACAGATTCGCTTCTCTGACGGAGTAACGATGGAAGTATTAGATTTCGTCCATTCATTTGCTGGGTGTAGCTTAAGATATACTTCATTACGTCTGTGTGAAACAAATAAAATTTTGTACAAATTATTTTGTGGGAACGTAATTTATGAAAAAGAGCAACGTTAAAATTGTAAATGAGATTTTAGATAATTATAAAATCGTTGAAATATTAGAGATCACTTATTTTAGATCATTAAATAATGGTTTTGAGCAATGAAGGTTTTTTTATGCTAGACTGAGCCATATTGCGAAAAACTTCATGAATCTTATCCATAACCGAAATATAACATAATAGTTCTGAAATAAGATGAAAACTGATAGGAAATGAATTATATTGAGAATATTTAAAAAGCATGAACTATTATTATAAATTACAAGAATACTAAATAGAAGCTCGTGAAGGGATTGCTTAATTCACGTCATCATAGCAACGACAGAAGTCAGATTGCGGCGAATGCATGTCCTTTGACATGGCAAGCAATGGCTATCGAAGTATAGAAATTACGCATTAAAATATATCTGTAATAGTTTTTGTAACACTCATATGAAATATTAACGTTTAATTCATAAGTTAAATCAATTATATGAAAATTATTAAACATTCCTAAATCACTGGCCATCCCAGTGTGTACGGTGTTCCACAAAAATTGTGATCTGAGAGCATCAAAGCTTTCACATTCAGAATATTCACTTTCTACTAAATTTCATTTAAAAGTTTAATAAAGTATCTGACAGATTGAGGAAAAGGAGGAATGCAAAACTTGGAGATCACGGAGAAAACGCTGTTGGTCCACCGCTGCCAAGCGGATGCGGTGTTGCCTAGATATGGTCACAGATCTGACGCACTACTCGAGAACCGTAACCACCTCCCCCACGAAGTATTTCAGGGTGTCCAAGATGCAAATCGTGGTTAAACAACGACGGATGAATTACTATTTTGCGAAATAAATACATGATGGGCGAAGGGATGTAAGTCAAAATATTTCATACTTCACGAGAGAGAAAAACTTTGGGAAGCGCAGCACATCTTTTCAACCAAGTAGAATTGCCGATGCAGCAAGAAAATACTTAATATCATCATAAAGAAAAAATATATTAGCCAAAAATATCAATGAAGTAAAAATTGAGAATTTTCACTGTCCTTTATACTGCCTTTCAGAGACTTGTAAAACTTTGATTGTTGTCCTTGAAACATATGACGTCAAGACATCTTAAATCTACTTAAATAATCTTAAATCTTCGTGAGTCGTAACTCTTCGGGATTTACCTTCAGCCCTGTGTAGTGTCATTCAGCAAGTTACTGCAACTTGTACTAAAAATATTACAAATATTCGAGGATGTCCGCTAATATTTAAATTAGTTTTAACCAGTGATGGCAAACAAATTTGACTACAAACTATTAACAAGTTAGGAAACATTTTAAATTTTCGCATTTAGGCACTGATCGACAACAAGCATAATTCTAGCTACTTCCCGAAAGTGAAATACATCAACAAGACGAATTGGAATAGGGAAAGTAACTCATAAAAATGGATTCTGGAAGTGTGTTTTAAGCTTGTAACATCTGGAGTCAGTATTAGCCTGTGATGAAATTGTTCATCATCTTCCTTTCACATTTGCCATTTGAGCCATTTGAGCACATTATGGTATTCAATTTTAAAATATTTTTATCTCAACATTCAATGTTGTGCGTTGTGAGTTTACAACGATTACTTTCTCCCGTTACAAAATGAACAGATCAATTGTGGAGACAGGTAAAACTAACTTCAATTTGCACATAGCAGCGAATTGTTTATTGCAAATACAGCGAAAAGTGCATTTCTTGAAACGGACCGTCCACTTTATAATATTAGTAAAGCAGGAAATCGTAACACAAGGAGTACATTTGTCGTCCCAGAGATGGCTTGGTAAACTCTAAAGCGAGTACATACGGTACTTGATGACAAAATGATTTAGGTAGATTCTTTTCCGAACATAACGAGAAAGTGGCTGCGTAATGAGTTTATACTTTTCTAAATGCTTTTCTTTAGTTTATATTTAGCTTTATAATAATTGATAGTTGTGTAAATGATGAAGGAAAGTTGAAGAAATAAAGAGAGGGATGTATGAGGGAAGGGCCGAGTTTATAAGATGAAATCTTGTAATGATATGTCTAAATATATTTAAGCTATAACTGTTAAAAAAGCTGAATAAATGAGAAATTATAACTTGCTATGTTTCGTTACGACTTCAGACGGGAGTCTACGTCCATTTGCGGTGATATTATCTATTGACTTTTCAAGAACTGCATATGTTCCCTTTGTCTACGAATATATATTAATATTAATTAATGTCAACTAATATTACTTCATGAATAATTTTTAAATTAGGTATAGAATATTGAAAACAATATTGAGCCTTCTAAGTTAGAACAAAATAAAAGTTAACTTTCGAAAAATAAAAATGAACAAAATAGAACAAGATCGTGTACAAAATAAATTAATTTAAAAAATGAAAAGTTTCCTCAAGTATTCTAATTGAATAAATAAATATTTATGAGAATTTTGTGTGTGAGAGCGGAAGACGAGGGGCACGTGTGTGTATATGTGCGTTTGAGTGCCCAGGGGCGTACGATTTGCATGATTCACTTTGCGAAAAGTTAGTTCACAATATTAAATATTTAAAAAATAAATTAATTTGATCTCAATAGAATTAACGTTGCACGTTCTTAGCTTAACGCAACATGTCCAGGAAGCATGCATAACTTCCGTTTGCTTTACAGACGTCAGTAGGTACAGAAAAAAAGTGAAATGACACATCGTGCGAAATTGCACGCGCAATCAAACACTAACGCTTTTTCTCGAAATTTATTCATTCTGGGAACACTTATTTCTATGTATGTCATAATCAAAACTATTTTACAGGTACTCTAGATTTCGTTGGTACTTTGTGAATCTCATAAATATTTTTTAAAAAATCTCATTTTCTACCTTTACAAACACATTTACACATTCTTTTCTAACACTTTCATTTATTAAGCTATTGGCTTTAAATTAATGTCTTGGAAGTTTCAATTAAAGACCGTTAAATGTATCCGCCCGTTTGTCCATCTGTGAACAGCGCAAGCGCCTAAACTATTCGTAGTATATTTTCCAATATGAATATTCTCCTATAATGCTGGACAGACTTAAAAACCTGCTATTATAAAAACGATTCGTGAAATATTGGGAGTAATGACATTACTTTCTTAAAAGGTTCCAATTTTTTTCTTTCAATTTCTTGCAAGAATAGATTGAAGTGCATATAACGTTACAATAACAGATTTTCACTGTTAACTATAAATTCTAGAAATTTACAAAAGTTACAATTCGTCTTGTACAATAGGTTCTTTAACTTACATCACACACATACACAAGTACACATGGATTGTTAGGGCAATATAGTCAAGTTAAGCGCCTCAAATTTCCCTGCATATATATATATATATATATATATATATATATATATATATATATATATATATATATTTCTGCATTTGGCCAAATTAAAAGCATCATGTTGAAATTTATCACTTTTGTTTCAAATTGAAATAGCTTTATCACAAAAAAGTGATTCAGGAATATTTTGTTGTTGTTTTCCAAATCATTGTAATGTGAAGGTAATGTGCCCACATGCAGGTTTTATGGCCATTGCCAGATTAACTGGTTTCTTGTAGCATAACCATGGAGTTAGGGCTAGCTACATTAAAATATAATATGAATTACCCTTTTACAGTCTAATTTGACAAAGAAATACGACCTGACATGGTTTTACTAAAGCAAGGATTGCTGGGTTACTCATAAAAAATTCAATATTTTCTACAACGAGACTCCATTAAACAACATTAAAGGCATCAATAATAGCTTGAAAACATTCAACAAAAAAATTAGTTTAATCGGTTTGACGTTGAGGGCAAATGAGATTTCCTTCGTCTTAAGTAGTTAGTCCTACACCCTTGGCTATATTGACAGCAAAAGCACCATGTTATGAAATATATCCCACGTTTGTAGAGCATTGAGCAACTTCAACGGCATTAATATGATTAGATTGTTCATTAAACGCGCTAAACGTTGATCTATACTGTCAAAATACTAAATACTGCTGCAAGTGTTACTAATTATAAAATTACCAGTTAAGAAATTATAAGGACAGAACGCCTTCGGCACGTTCTTGACAATAGAGGCCCCTGAGTGCGAATGCGCGAGTCAACAAGTCTGATAGGGGATTAACGCACTTCTTGCGCTCTTCAAGACAGCAGGCTAGAACGGTATCTACGGTAAACATCAACTAGCGATATGGCTGCTACTTGACCATATTACCTGCACTGGCCATATTTGCATCACTTACTTGATTTATATTTATTGATGAACGTCTGTATTACTTTTTTATGTAGGTTTCCAAATTAATTTTTAGACAAAGTTTTCTAAATTTCACTTTATTTCATTCGCACTACGTTTCGGAGCCCAAATATGACTCCCTCATCAGGAACAGTTTCAAATTAGTAAGTAAATTGGCAGCTTTTATATTTATATAAAATATTATAAATTGGAGCGGTAAATGAATATATAAATGTGATTAACAAAATTATTGCTGTAATTTTAAGCTCATTTCATTTGGTATAAGAAATGTTATATATTGCTTTATTATTTATTTATTCATTCATTAGTAGTACGAATGAAATAAAGTGAAATTTAGAAAATTGGTTGCCTAAAAATGAGTTTGGAGACTTTGGAAACTTACACACACACACATATGTATGTATGTGTGTGTGTGTATATATATTCTAACTAACCCACCTTTACCCAAGCTTACCACCTTCTCAGTAGCACACATGAACCGCAAGCGGGTTATCAGATTTTGCTCGTGAAGCGAGCTTAAAAATCTAGGGAGCAGGATCTTCAGGGTGCGAGAAAGGTTTGAACCCTTGACACAATAAAACCACACAGACTGCACACAAACGAGCGAATAGTTTACTCAAACTTTTAGTGGCATCAGTTGATGACAAAAACCAAGAATATAGAATCACACTTTTACAAAGAATGATCAAAACACAAATAAAAACCTTTACAACACACACTCATATGAATGAACACATAATTTACTCCACAATTGATACTCTGAAATAATTACCCTAATCTACACTGGGAATTCCCTTGGAAAATTAATTATATCTAAATTTATGCAATTCTAATTACATTGCACATGAAACCAAAAATTCAATTTACAATCTCCTGCTTCAAAATATTAAATACAAAGAATAGAATGTGTGCAAGTTCACTACTCTCATTTACAATTTAACTGTGTCTGAAAATAGCAAAATAATAAATGTCATAAGTAGAATGTTTTATGCAGGCAATGGCGCATCAAAATGTCTCCTACTCTAATACTGCAATTTGTTG
>BOPP01000049.1:971865-1128698 GCA_017312745.1 Gryllus bimaculatus
AATTCTCAGTGGTGGGGCTGCTTCCCCTCTCTCAACCCTTCACAAGGAAAACGTTGCTTGCAAGTTCGTCTTCGTTTAGTACGGGCAGCGGATACCAGGCCACGCGTTTACGAACCTCTGTTTTCTGCGCCTGCTACCCACGCTGCCGGTGGGTGTTCACACATACGAGACGGTGGTGTTATGGGGTTGCACAATCCCATAACGCCACAATATATATATGAAAATCGAACGTCCATCTGTGAACACTACAAGAGCCTAGACTACACGTAGAATGTTTTCAAAATTAGGAAACCAAAAATTAAGAAAATTTCAAAAAAAAAAAATTACATTGGGCGGCGATAAATGGCGGCTGGCAAGAATATGTGGCCAGTTCGTATAGTTAGTCGAAGCCAAACGATATAGAACTCTAATACGGAAAAGTCTGTGCCATTCTGTAGCACCAATAGTTTTTATTTATTTTATTTATGTAATAGGTAATTATTACAAACAAATTAGCTTACTTAATCCTATGTAGCTAGGCCGAAGGCCTTTAAGCCATTACAATACCTACATCCTTTGGCGTTCTAATCTTTCAAATTCTGGTATTCACCCCAAATGGCCTCTCCATCGCATCAAAGCCGCGGAAAAGAGACCATAAGGTACGGTATAGTGTTTACTTTCCCGTATACATACGTATACACGGAGTAATATGCATAGTATAGGGAAAGTATGTTGCGGTAACTTGATTCCGAGATTTCAACGGAAATACAACTCATATCTGCAAAAAATTGAGCATTACCTTACTTCAAAATCTGACTTTAAAGTACAATTTCTTTAAGGAAACACAATCTTCAATATTGAAATTGTAGGAAGATGCCTCAAAAAATTTGCACCTCTGCTCTTTTCGAAAAATCAGGGTTTCCAACGAACTCTCCATTATATCCATAGAAAAAATTAAATAAAAAAGTAGAGTAATTTTTAAGAAAATTTTCGAAATTGTAAACTACTCCCCAAAATTAAAATATCTTTTATAAACCCACAGGACTTCGAGTTCGTCCAGAACGATCGAAGAAAAACAATTTCAGTCAAAATTGTTTGAACGGTTTAAACGCCAGCGTTCATCACAATCAGACGTTTCAGCATTTTTTTTTCTTTCACACACTTCGTTAGAAGAGAAAGTTATGTAATCGAGCGCCGGAAACTGGCGAATTGTCGGCAGAAAAACTCTTATTGCCAAGTCCTGCTACCGAAAAAGTGAATAAATCTTGTTGCTTCTTGTAGTAAATTTCTTCCTCTAAACAAGTGGTGTAGCCACAATCAATGTTTTGTGTGTCCTTGAATTCGAAAAATAGATTGACGGCAGAACGTATCCGTCCGTTAGTGTGTGGACTGTACCTCTATCGCATTGGGCCAAGTGAGACGTATTTTTATTCTGACTGTATAAATTCGTTTTCGGGAAGCAGAATTTGTTAACCTATAAAGTGAGGGGAACAATTCGCAAAATAATGTCTAGCGCATGAAAGATGTATGACGAGAAAGTGAGAGGGAACAAAAAGGATTTGGATGTCGTGATGTAGTAATTCATTGGTATAAGTGCATAACTAAATGGTTTTTCTAAATTCTGTTAAAAATATTACCAGTTTCTTTTCTCAATCTGACGTCAGAAACCATATAGTAACACGTGTGATGCGCATGTTGCTTATGCTGTCTAAAAAGGTCATGGCTGAAACTGATATACCAGTTAAGTTTTGTCTAGGTTTTCATCCGCAATGAAGAAAATAAATTTGACTACATACATCAACATAATTCAACTAAAGTGTCATATCAGAAACCACGGAAAATCGTTATAAGTACGTGTGAACAAGGATAAATTCTAAAAATTGCAACCATGTAATATCACTTTGTTGACAAGCATGTGATGAACCTCTGATTATAGTATTTGTAGGCAATTTAACTGATCATCATATTAAGCAAATGCATGTAGATAAGATAATATTATATCTTACGTTGCAGAATTGTACTGTATCTTACATTCGTGAAGATGTGAATTCAAACCGTGAGCATTAAGGAAATTTGAAGTATAAAAACTCAGGCAGACGGAATTTTAACTTTTCTCGGTCCTTTGCCCAATAAGGCATTTTTCTGACACTTGGATGTAAAATAAAGATGTGGAATCATGGCCCTAAAACTTTGTTTTCTGGCCAGGGATTATTTTTTCGTTAAGCCAAAAACACATAGAATCTCCAAAAAGCGTAACAAGATTTCTACTTAATTATATAGAATACTAAAACTACGTATAATTTTCCTCTGAAATGTATAAAGGGTCCGAATGTGGAATACTTCTACATTTTCGTCCATAACTCCACAAATAAGCCCAAATTTGAAGACTAGTGTAGTTAATTACTTAAACAAGTCATTTATTAACACGTGTGGATAATATTATCTACTTAAATGTATTGAAAAGTCACTATATTTTGTAATTAAAAAAAGGTCTACATTCCACATTAGGCGTACCCTGTTCCTAAAGAAAAATAGTGAATGCTTTGATAAAGTAAAATGATAAATGCATTAACGCTAATGCAATAAAAACGTTTATTTAAGCAAAAATTCATGTTAGGATTAATATTAAAGACTATTCCTGCAGAATAAATTATTTTTAGGATCACCTGCACATGGCACCTGAGGCACTGAGTCTAATCAGTTGAGCTCTTGGACCATTCACCTCGGTGTAGATACAGAATGTCAACATTAATAGTTAGAAGATGCAACTTAATGTAAACACCGAAAATAAATTAACAATGATCATTTCACATACAGCAGCAAATGCGGAATACTCTACTCGTATATTAGGACAATGCTCGTATTCCATATTAGGGACATATTGCTTTCAAGGTGTTTCGCGGTCAAAATATGCATGAATGATCTTTATATATTACGTGATATTTTCTTAGATATACAACGAAAGCATACTATAAAGATAATTACACTAATATTTACGACGTACGAATTACAATTATTTTCTTTACTGCTCCAATATTTTTGTTAACGCTCTTCCACTTCACTCAAGGCCTTCCTCTCCTCCTTCTCGCAAAACCCTCTTTCCTTTCCTCTCTTCACCTTCGAAACAAGACAATACGTAATAACCGACCAGGTTTGAGTGTTTGCGTTTTTTCTTATCCTGAAGGCACCCACAGACTCAATTTTGCTCGTCTGGTTTTATCATTATTCGTGCTTAATGGAACAACTTTCAACTTTATAGCCTAAACAAAATTGGGCCGGAATAAAAGATTACCATCGGATACTCAAAAACAATTCAATTCTTGCTTAACATTGGTTTATAAAAATAATTTTAAAAAAATATTATAAGTAGCATTCACTCATCGCTTGGATCCTGTGAGTCAGCTCGCAAACATTCCCACGATGACGGACGAGACTTCGTTAGCTCATCCTTCGCTCAATCGAGCGGAAACTCTCAGCCGGATAATCTGTCCACAGGCGCACGAGGAATGTAAGCTAATAAACACAAGCAGGGAATCTTTAGCCGAGGTACGAAAGTGGTCCCAAGGGATCGCTGTGGGAAGAGAACCCGGTATGTAGGCACACGGGGCCCAGCGGCCGGTGGGGGCGGAAGGGAAAACACAAAACCGACGCCGACGCCCCGGTGAGTGAGAGAGGGAACGAGGGAGACGACAAAGGAAACGAAAATGTTGACAGGAGCGGGCGGAGGCGCCGAAGGTGCTGGGGCGGGGGCGGGGGCGGGGGGACAACAGGGACGAAAAGCCAATTGGAGAGTTCAGCCAGGGGCCAGGCAACCGGAGGAGCGCGCCAACTAACAGCGGCAGAAGGACTAGGGATGCACGAGAGCAAATGTCGGAGGTCTAGGAAGAGCAAAGCAAAAACGTGTGCCCAGGCCTACGAATACACTGCGAAGGTAACTAAGCAGAAGTAATAAGTAGAGGAAAGTTGTACCGAACAGAGAAGGCGCAACAGCGAGGCAACTGGGGTCGTTGCTACAAGAATCTCGGCGGCAAGAGGCGGGGCAGTGAAGAAGCTGCGTGACGCACGGGCCGGGGCGGCGCGGCGAGGTGGTGACGGAGGCGGCAGCGGCGGCGGAAGAAGCGAGTAATCTGCGTGGGCGCTGGCGCAGTGGTGCGCGCGGCGCGATGGCGAGCGCAGCGTGTGGCGGGCGGCTGGTGGCGCTGGTGCTCGCGTTGGTGGCGCTGGCGGGCGGCGCGCGGGCGCGGCGCGCCTGCTCCGAGCCGCTGGTTCAGCAGCTGCGCGACGCCGCCCCGCTGCCCGACGGCGGGCTGCGCGTTGGGCAGCTGGACTTGCCGCGCGGCCTCTTCTGGCGCAACGCGTCGGGCGCCTGGGGCTGCCCCTGCGTCCTACGGCCCTGCCTCTTCATGTGCTGCGCGCGCGGCCACGTGTACAACGGCAGCGCGTGCGAGCCGCACCCGGCGGCCGACGCGCTCGTCGCCGACGCCGCCGTCCCGCTGAGGGACGCGCGCTCCGGCCAAACCGTCCGCGCGGCGCTCGGCCGGCGCTTCCTCCTGCGCCACGAGCCCATCTGCCGCAACAGGAGAGTCTTCCTGGAGCCGGACGTCGTCGAGGAGGACGAATTCGTGCTAGCTACGGACGGCAGACTTCTTCTTCCCAACTCGAACGACATCAAGGAAGCGGACGTGGGCCGCTTTTGTGCGATGTATGTTGTGGTGGCCGGGAAAGACCAACCTGAGTTCGGCGTTCTGCTGTGCATACCTACCCCTTTGCAACATCGTCTCTCCGATGCGGTGTATCCGGCCACGATGGCGGTATCTTGTGTGCTCCTCCTCGTCACCTTCCTGGTGTACGCAGTGCTGCCGGACCTTCGAAACTTCCCGGGTCACGTGCTCATGAGCTACGTGCCATCCCTGCTCGTGGGCTACGTGTTCAATGGCATTGTCCGGATTTTCCCCGCACAGATATCTGACGACTTTTGCATTTCTGCAGGTAACTATGCAAAGCAAGATTCATTTCTTATATCTTTAACAAAATGTCCAATTTACATGGCACTCATCAAAGGTTGCGTTTCTATTTCTTAATTTTAAGTCAGTACACCGCTCATACGTATTTGGAAAAGCGAATATAGAACAGTAACCAACATCATGGTACGATGTGGGAATCTCTGAAGTTATTTGGGGATCAGATAAAAATTCAAAATCGAATGTATGTGCTGCTGCTTGAGAGAAATTAACTTCGCATGAGCATGAAATTTAATTAAGATGAAACATTGTGTAATTTTCTAGATTATACAACGAAGAAATTACGTGTCATATGTAATGTGCACCACGAGTTAGCGCCAACCACGTGACCATTGTGCATAACTCGGGAACGGTCCTACATATTTAAATACCCGGTTTTCGGTTCCGAACTTCAAGGTACACTATTACTTCAGCCCATAATCTACAAAATGACTACATTATTGCATTTTGCAAGTTTATCGCTTCTCTGTGACTCACAACATAGCACGGATGGACAAGAAACTTAAAGAATCTCAAAATCTATGTATCGTTGAATTGAACTTATAAATTTAGTATAATTTAATTCCATATGTTAAAGATTTTTTAGTAATCAATGCTGAGCAATATTATGTTTACACACGCACAGTACCATGTCTTGAATGTTCGAACGGTTATCATTTGGGAACTGAGGAATTAGAACTCTACGTGTGATCCATTCGGTCAAAATACATCACGTGGATATAGCTTCTAAGCATTGGTTATATGAACCCAGGCTCTAGGCTCACCCTTTGAACGGACTCTGTGAAGTGACATTGTAGCAAACATGTTTTCTCTAGTAGAACTAGAAAACTACTAGAAGTTCTAAGAAAAGTAGAACTAGTGATACAACAGCACGTTGTATTATTTTCTCGTAGCGTTTCTCATATTTTCTGTAAAATTTATGTAATATAAAAAAAACAACAACTAATTGAATTTGTTCTCAACCCGCAAAAATATTTCTCCGGGTTAGAATGGAAACCACGTTTATTCCCGGAGCAACTACTTTGTCCACTAGTCCTCTGAGCTGCTGTCCAACACTGCATCCAGAGTATCAATTTTTTCGTTGCAAATATTGACTTTTGAGAAGTTTTAATAAAAATCGTACCTACACCATATTGAAAAAATAAAACAACTAAAATTGGAAAAAAAAGAACTTTGGAGACGTTTTTAAGAAAAACCTGCTTTTGAATTCTTTTTAAAAACTGAAATTATTGTATTCAAAATTACGCGAAAACTACTTACAATTTCAAAACATTGTACTGGACATTATTTAAAGACCTAACTTTGAAGAATGTATTTAATTTAGGAAGAAATCTCTATCTTAATGTAGTTTATTGTAGAGTATAAAAATATTTATCTTTTATAATTGTCGAAAATGCAATTTTTTATAAGCCTACTAGATCTCATTCGAGCATATAGTTTAAAGAAACACTTTGAAACCATTTTAGAGGATATTAAAAAAAATTCCATAAATTTCCATTCCGAGATTCCATGTTCGTACTCATTAAAAATAAAATATTCGTTTCAAATTCGAAGGGCCGCGACACCACCCAGGTCTTTGGCTAAATATCCATTCTGGCAAAAATTTTGTGCAAGGTTACGTGCTGTTATTCACTGATAAACAGACGGATAGTCAGACACACCTGAAGAAATACAAAGGCCCACAAAACGCAAATTTTGATTACGCTACGGATTCTACTACTACATACTCTAGATGATTTACTATGTTTATGTAATTAATTTGCAATATATACGTATGTGTGTGTTTGTGTGTGTGTGTGTGTAAAATTTTAGCAACCCAAGAAACATTTTTCAGTATTGGGACCCATGAAACGTCTATTTTCTGTAAAAAACTTTTTTCAGCATTGCGTACAATTCTCCTTCTGTAATGCACTCACAAAAATAATTAATAAGGAATTCAAATTATTTCAAACGAAGTTGTGAATTTATAATTAATTTATAACTGTCATTTTGAACAATTCGAATTTATCTATTTGATGGTTCCGTAGTCAGTATTCTTGCATAAACATGGCCTTGCCGGAGAAGTCAGACTCAAAGTGCTTTCTTTATTGACGATTCTCTAGGGGAAATGGTTTCTTTACTATTTCTTGCATTAAATAAAAACTAGTGATGCTACACGTACTTTCTCCCATCCGTAATCGTTGCGTACAATTATAATACTCGAATTTCGCCAAAACTGATGATCTTTACGATTGATATGGTGCCATTCAAAATAAGCTGACAATATATGCATATATTAATAGTAATGTAATTTACTTAGTTGGATTGAAACACTAGCATATGTCATAATAATATAATCCTTTACTTGTTTACATTTAAGTTAACATGTTTCTTAATATTATAATCATTTACTTGATTCCTTTTAACTTAACAGGCAGAGGTGGCTCAGGGCATCAAATGATATCACTGCAGTGCCTCTGACCTGGAGGTCCTAGGCTCATGTCCCAACGGTGGCAGGATTTTCGATACTAGCTTGTCAGCTAGGTCCTATTCAGTCGCTGTCTGAAGGAGAATTCTAGCGGCCGGCTGCTCTGATCGGGAGGTTTCCTTGGTTTCTCCGATGAACACCAGGCGAATGCCAGAGCAGTACCCTACCAAACGGGACACGGACCGCGCGCGAACTTTCCTTCCTCTTCCTTGTTCCATGTTCACCCCTTACTTACACACACTTACACTAACATGCATTACACTACCTCACATGCGAGGAGTGAGGTCAGAAACTTAGAGCTTGTCCCGGCTGGGGCGGTGCCCCGCTGCTGGGAGGTACCTGGTTGGGGAAAACCCCGCTAGCCGAAGGTATATCGGCACCGGATATCGCCATCAAGCGGGGGAAAACCACAACCACCTTCCGGGGAAGAACACTACACTTACGGGACTAATGACAGCCGTTGACGCGCTCGGAATCTCAAACTATCAATTATAAATATATCATTGATTGCATTTAAGTTGACAATATTACAGATCATTTACTTGATTTATCATTTTCCACCCGGAAAACCATTAACACCGGTATTTTGGCCCCCTTCTAACTTCGTTCCAATGTATTTACTAAAATTCTTGAGGGCCGTGAGGCTGCTTCCTCCGCTGGCCGCGCCGCGCCGCTGTGGACTCGCGCGCGCCTCCAGGCACCGCTGCCTCGGCCGGCGCGGCGGGCAGGGCAGGCCCTCCATCGGCGCAGTGCGATCTGGCGACGCCGATCTGGCCCCTTTGGAATGATGATCCACCATGCACTCTCCTGGAGGACACTGTCTAACACGCAACTAAAATATATTTGGCCTCTTTAGGAATGGTTGATTGATTGTTAGTGATTCCGGGTGTGTCATCTTCTAGTGCCATTGGTCCCGATTGTGTAGTGCACCTCAGGAGGTTCGGCGCCGACCTTCGTAGCAGCGTTTTCCCACAACCAGGTATCTCACCAACGGCACACCGCTCCAGCCAGGACAAACTCTAAGTTCCTGAGAGGTCTCCCGGCATTTGTAGTAGTGTAATGCATTTTAGTGTGTGTTACCTAAGGGGTAAGGATAGACCAAAGAAGAAGGAAAGATAGCGCGCGATCTGAGGCCCGTATGTTAGGGTACTGCTGCACCATGCACTTGTTGTTGATCGTAGAAACCACGAAAAACTACCAATCACAGCAGTCGGCATAGTGTTGAAAGCCGATGGGACTCGAACCTTGGACCTCCTGGTCTGAGGCACTGCAGTGACATCTCTTGATTCCCTGAGCCACATCTCCCGGTCTTTTGGAATGCACTCGTCTAGAGGCGATGTTCGTTAACACGTAATCACTATCTTTTTCCTCCCTTGTCCTGGCTCACGCGGCACACTGTATGCCGCTAATAAGTTCCGTGTACACGTTCCAATATCACATGTAATTAATTTGTGTATTACCTGCCACAAATAACATCACGTTTCCGCATTAACACCGTTGGGATAACAACGCGCCCACCGTAGCCTCATCATTCGCAAATGAATACGTGATTCACCAGACTCACTTAAATTTTTACTTTCACGTATACGTCTGTATATACGGAGTAATATACGTAGTATAGAGAAAGTTATGTAATGCTGCGCGAAAAAACTGGATATTCGGCAGAAAAAATTGATTGCCGGGCCCTTGTTACGAAAAAGTAGATAAATCCACTTGGTAAATTAAGAAAAAAATCCTCTAACTCGTGATGTAGCCAGAATCTCTAGTATATGGGTCCTTGATTCCAAAAAGACAATTGACGGCAAAAGGTTTATCCGTCTGTCCGTCGGTCTGTGAACACTACTAACGCCCAAACCATGCTTAGAACTTTTTCCAAATTGGAGAAACCCCAGTCGTTCTGGCTCGAGTCGAAGCTTTGGGATTTTGAAAAAAATTGAAATTTGAAAAGCTTGGGGAGGCCTCACGGATTTTCATAATTTTCACAAGAACGGTTCCAAATGTTTTCTTAAAATTTCTTGTAAGAATAGAGAAAAACGCTTATAAAGTTGACATAGGTCTGATTTTCACGGTTAACTATGAATTTTTGAGAATTAAAATTTTGATTATTTCCTGCGTCTTTCTACAACTCAAAATTAAAGATAGAAATATTTCCTTCAAATGAAACTTGTTGTTCATAATCTTTCTGTAAAGAAGGCCAAGTACATTTTAAAAATAATTTTATTAGTTGTCGAGCAATATTGCCTGCAACATTTGCAATTTTAAAGAAGAACAAAAATTTATTCTTTCAAAAACTGATCCAAATGTTTTCGTTAACTTTTGGTAATGATAGTGCTAAATACACTATATCAGATACATAACGCCGTATTGCTCTTTTTGTTTTTTCAAAAATTACAAAAATGTAATTTTTTGACTTGTCTCTCAAGTCGTTAATATTTACATTAGTGGCACTTTGTTCACATTTTTATATTTATGAGTACGTGTGCTTTAAATAATGTCAGATAAAGTTCCCTGAAAAGTCAACAGTGCCGGCAGCGGTCAAAGTTCCCGGCGGCGATGGTGTAACGGTTGGCGTCGTATTATACCCAATATTGGTATTGTGGTGTGTTTTCGTTGGCATTTACAATTAAATAATTATATGAGTCGTCGAGTTGTTTATTATAATGGCAGCTTTCGATGGCTTCGCCATAATAATCAGTTTTCTAGTACAAGAATAAAAACATTAAAACGTACATAAAAAACATTAGAATAAATAGATTACTAATAATTTAAAATTTTAGAAAATAGAATTAACATTTTAAGATCTGAAAGAAAGAAAAAAAAAGGGTTGTTAATTCATGTAATATTACCAGAATGTGAACGAAATTGAATTTGAACATGTGAAACTTTGAAACAAAAAGCATGAGAAAATGTAAGTTGCATAAATGTAATTTTATTGAAATATCTCTCACGTCATTCATTTGCACTTGTCCAGCGATTTGTAGACATTATTGCATTTGTGACTGGAAGTACTTGAAAGGACTTCATATGAAGTATTTAGAAAACTCAATGGTTTTCTGTGAAAACAGTTTCAAATTTGACATTCATAGAAACGCTTAAACATAATTTTCTTAAAAACGGCTTCATATTTTTCAATGAAAATTCACATTTGGGAAGAGATTTTGCTCTTTTTTAATACTTTTAAAGTACTATTTCGGTTCTACTATTAGGAAATTTGAAAAAATGTACTTGGGTGGTGATTGATGGCAGCTGGCAAGAGTTCGTAGCAAGTCCGAATAGCTAGCACAGACCAAAGAAAGAAAACTAATGCGAGAATGTCTGTGCTATTCTTTAGCCCCACAAGTTTTTCTGTGGGCTAATACATTAGAGACTTCGCCCCAACCACAGTTCATTGTAACCACAGACTGCGTTATTCGTATTTGTCAATACTCTGCGATAGTACTCACGATCTTTCGCATTTTTTCATTCTACTAGGTTGACCGTCTCGCCAAATGCCGTCTCTCGGTCAAATTGATGTTTCTCGTGAACTTCTTTGAAGACCGGGTCACGCCCTTGCTGGCTGCGCCGGTCATCGCCGATTTCCCGCCATTTCACTTATATTACTTCATTAATTAAGAGAACATTACGTCTAAATACATATTAAAATTTAAAACCCTTAAACTACATCGTATCTTAAAAATAGATATTGTAATAATTCCCTTCCTTTCCCAGAGGGAATGAAGGATTATCATTTACTTTTGCCCTGCCTTTCTATTACATCGTGGGATGATGAGAGAAGGAGGTGGTATTGCGGGCATGCATTATGAAGAGTGACTCTTCATTCTGTTCAAATTCACCAGCCCAGCAAACAAACAAAAATCTACTACTACTGCGAACATATCAGGACACGGGGTCA
This sequence comes from Gryllus bimaculatus, assembly GCA_017312745.1. Taxonomy (NCBI): domain Eukaryota; kingdom Metazoa; phylum Arthropoda; class Insecta; order Orthoptera; family Gryllidae; genus Gryllus; species Gryllus bimaculatus. The sequence continues at coordinate 983,225 of BOPP01000049.1, forward strand.
ATGCCCAGTCCATCAGTCAGTTGTTCTTGGCGAGATGGGCAGGTAAACTTTTGCTCCGGCTCGGCGATGGCGGCAGAGGCGGTCGCGAGCGCTTGTTAGGCCTCATTCACAATGCAGACTTAAACATGTAATGCCGTGAACTTAGCAGTAAAAACAAGCATTCACAACGAAGAACGTAAGCTGGAACGAAAGTTTCGCCTGAGCCAATCAGATTTCAGGGTATTGAAGCTTGATCGATTGTCGATTCGTTTCTAGCACGGTGAAAAGATCTTTACACCATGGTTTCTAGCTTTGTCGTCGATTTTCCTATAAATTTGTCTGTATACATAAATGAGAGTAGCTGTTGTATTAGTTTCTGCATTTCCTTTACCTTATAAACAAGGATTATTTTGTAACAAATTCACGAATGATTCTTCGGTCGTAATTATTTTATTCGCCACATCAACTTAGAGTCATACGAAAAGCGGCCCAAATTCTTACGTTGTATTCAGTACTCGCGAACAAACAGTTCGCAAACTCGTTTAGTACATAAAAGTAATGAAATAACATAACCACAAACTACTTGAACACAATCCATGTTTCTTTCATACTGTTCTCTGATTAGTCGTCGGAAGAATTCCAACGTAAACTTAACGTTAAATGTGTGAATGGCCTCACGTAACAACGTTTTGCGGTTACGTTTAAGTTTGCATTGTGAATGAGGAGCGCATGCTGACCGCCAGCAGGTCGTTCACGAGTCGAGTCCATCAGGCACTGGCGTCCACGCACCCAACCTTCCGCCACGCGCTCCCAGCCGGTGGCTATGCGGAGGGCGGGGCGTCGATATTCACTCCAGATGGGGCGACAACAATAACAATAAAGTGCACGCCTTGCTCGTAACCTCTGCAGGGGATGCCGCTCTCGCCCTCGAGAGCTCCAGTGGCAGTTGGAGCCTTTCCTTCCATCCGAATGCCTCCACATCACCTCTACCACCGAACCTCGGTCTCTCACTCAGCCACCGGCGAGGTAGCCCACTATTCCTTTTCGAATTTGAAGGAATGCTATGGGATTGGGGCTTGACTTTCCAAAACATATACATGACCTTATTCAAAGAACTGATTATGAACAACAAATTTCATTTGAATTTCTAGTTGTAGGAAGACGCCGGAAATAAAGGAATCTATCAAAATTTTGAAAATTCAGAGTTAACCGTGGAAATCGGTCGTATGCCACCTTCATAAATATATTTTAAATTTGTTTACAAGAAATTTAAAAAAAATTGGAACCATTTTTAAGAAAATGTTGAAAATACCTGATGTAAAGTAGGTAACCCCTAAATTCACCGACGGACGGATGGGCGTCTTGCTGTCAATTGGTTTTGCGGTATCAAGGACCCACAAAATAGGGATTCTGGCTACCCGTGTTAGAGCATTTTTACTTTCTCGCCTTACGAATTCTTCTTAACAGAAAGGTATGTAATCACGCGCCAGAAAACGCCGAAATTTCGCCTGAAAAAACCTTACTGCCGGGTTCTGGTAACGAAAAAGTGGATAAATCCAGTTGCTACATTTACAAAAAGAACTCTCACCCGTGGTGTAGCCAGAATCCATGTTTTGTTGGTTCTTGATACCAAAAAGTCGTTTGAAGGCAAAACGTCCGTCTGTCTGTGGTCAACGCAAGCGCCTATAGTTTCTTCTTGTTGATTTTCTTAAAAAAGTGTTAATCCCCGATTGATATGAAGTGACTGGGCGCTTTGGGAGTTCCTAACAGATGTTTTGATTGTTGAAGTTTTTTTTTTGCATGAATCAGGCATTCACCTTTCTCTGTGCGGTCGCCACACAGCGCTGCTGTGGCGTAGTGGTATGAGTGTCTGCATGTTAACTCTTGAGTATTTGAGTTTGAGTGCCGGAGCGGAAAAATAATTTGCTTCTAAGAAAACTTTTGCTGGTTTACATAGTTGTATAATGTTGCGGAGCATTTAGAAGCAATGCAAGAAAATATGTGCTTTAGCAGCACCACTAAGTGTTTCTTAACTTAGCAATAGAATCGATCCAATTTTTCGTTATCAGGGTCCGGCAACGAACTTTGCCGAAAATTCGCTGTTTTTTTTGCGCAGCATTACATAACTTTCTTTATAATACTTAACTGTATTACTCCGTTTATACGTACGTATACGAGAAAGATAAAATTGCCTATATTTCACGCAAAATTACTCGAAAAGTACTCAAATTTTCGTAATATCATTCATTTCATTGTTTCGAAATCTGACTTTAAAGAACAAATTTCAATAAGGAAAAAATATCATCGATATTTTTGATGTAAGAAGACGCCGAAAAGATGTTGAACTTTTGTAATTTTGGAAAAATCACATTTTTTAACGGACAAGAGACCTTTTCATTTTGGTAAAACGTCTATTATGCTCTCCGACAACAAAATTTAATCAAAAAAATGTTGGAGCCATTTTTTTAAACATTTTGAAAATGTCCCAGAGGCGTCATGTAATTCACAATCCAAAATAAAATATTAAAAAAATAAAATTTCAAATTCAAGAGACCGCTACACCAGACAGATAGATTGAGGAATATCAATTTTGGAGAAAATCGGATGAACGGTTTAGCCGCTAGATTGATAAATTTATTATTTCTGTAGGTATGTTTATACAACCTGCTGGCAGAACGCTACAGTTTACATATTATAACTAGGAATAGTAATACAATGTAATTTTAAAATATTTTAAGACATTAATAGTAATAATAATACGATAACAATAATAACAATAACAGCATTAATTCTACATTTTATGACTGTTCTGCACGGATATTTTAACTAATAAATACACTTTTCAATGCACTGCACTTCACTTCGCTTCACTTGTTCATGTGGGACGTGGTGTAACTATCTGGATTATAGTTAAGAGTGTGAGCCTGCTATATCAACCTGACGGTCAGCAACACATTTTAGTTATGTGTCGGTTATAAAAGGAATGTGAATTCATGTGTGTGATATGAATACATTCAAGGAATTTACCGTCCTTGAATTACCATCAATGAACGCATTTGTTGTGGTCTACGAAACATTTACGCGTGAGGGAAGACAGGCTTTGTGTGAAATGAGTTGAGAATTACAAGAAATAACGTTATTTTACAATACTACCCAGTCTAAGGCAGACATTTATGTTCGGAATTGTCAAGTGTTTTTATGGACATAACATTTACAAATAAATTATAAATATAATTAAACTGGCTATACGATTTTGTTTGTCATTCAAATGCTCATTGCGGATGTTTTTAGAGAATATGTCACGAAATGAGAAGAAAAAACACACACACATACACACACAACTACAACGTTCGTTAGAATGAAAAACACTTCGTGACGCCACGTATCTTTCAGTTGCGATGATTGGCTGTTCGTATAAAAATAAACCAAAAGCGTTTCTGACACAGCACCAACAAAAAACTGTGTGCGTTTACTCCTTTTGACCTTCACGAGTTTTGTTCACGTTGGCTGTAAACATTAATATCGAACTTCTGAGCTCACCCAACGACGTATACAACAGATTGCCTGCGAAAATTCGTTTCAGTTTGCTAATATAGTACACTTATAAGTATCATTTTTCAACAATCAAACTATTAGTGCTACGAGAGAACGCATTTTCTCTAATTATTTGTAACAGTAACGTAATATTTTAATACTAATTGAAATTGTAATAGGGTTCGCAACCCACAAGAAATGTTCACTCTGGGATTTGAACACATGCTCTGAGGTTTTGGTGTCAACGCGTTATGTCTATCTTAAAGACCGTAACCATTTCTACACATTCTGTATTCATATTCTTCCTGACGTTAATATAATTGAATGTGACATTTTATTGAATATAGAGACATTGTAACATTAAGGGTAAATAAATAAAGCTTCGTTACAGTTTGTTCATGTCGCCCTACCAATAATAAGAAGAATTCTAACGATTTCAAATCGTTACTACGTACTTAAAAAAAGTATTTGCTTTCGGGTGTACAGCCTATTTCGCAACGGGTTTGAATACATTCGATACAGAGTTAGTGAGTTGAGTTACATTTTGAATCCATTGTTGCTTTAGAATTATTTCGAAGAGTTATCGTGCGATGGGCTTAGCGTGAGGCAAAAAACTGTCTGGATATTTTCCTGAGGATGTTTGGTTCTGTTTCCCTAATTCTGCGTGGAGCGCTTGTTACCATTGTATTGCGAACCGATATCTCGTCAAGTGTGTATCACATGAATCTCGTTTGAATGTATTGCACTCACTGCTGACGGTGAGACGATGCTCAAATGTTGAGTTTGCAATCATGTAATTACTTAAAACAATAATTTCTCACGAACGTTTCTCTTGTGTTTCAGATTAATATTTATATGATAAAAGGTGATAGATGTATAACGTTATTCTTATACATTCAAAAGACGGAATATTAGATGGCCTTCAGCTCTGGATGTTTAGTTTATACCCTTCTTTACTTTAAAAAGATTTGATCCCTGATTATGGTATAATTTTTCAAAAATTGGCAGCTCACTTCGATGTAATCAACGCAAGCTCGTGTGAAATTATCCTTGCTTCTCTGTCTAAAGTGCTGCAAACAGTTGAATTTATTCACGTTTGTGTCTTTTGTAGAAGTAAGAAAGTGCAATATTGTAATAGTACGTAACCTTTCCCATTAATGCGAGAAAATATGTACTGTTGTAGTACCACTAGTTTCTTGAAACATTTTGTACAATGTAAATCAAATTCAACAATAAACTAATTTCTAAGAGCATTATAAATTCCATAAATATAATAAATTCTTCTTCTAATTTCTTTCGTATTATTAACACATCGCATATTAAATATCACAAGTTCGATTTTCATTAAAACTTTTCAACTTACCCAAATTCGAAACTGTATTTTTTCGAAATAATTTTGTTCACACCATTTTTTGAAGGGAAATATTCAAGAGACAGTTGAAGTACAAATTATATTAACACTAGTAAGGTATATGTTGCAATATTATAGACCAGTTATAAATAATTCGAGACAGTAAGTACTCTAGTAACACCACTAGTTTCTTAATTTCTAAATGTCTTAATGAAAGGGAAAATTTTATTAAAATTGTTTCTCATCAGTAATATAAATTACACATTTGAGAGTTACTAGGTTTTCGAATAAGAAATGTAATATAATGAATTGTCAACATCGACTGTCGATTCCTGGTCGTACTGACTAGTGCTCTGAACAATCCGGACAAATGAAATATTCTTTCCAAAGAAGGGCGATCGAGGTCTGAGAAGGAATATCTGCGATGGTAGGCGATTCTTGTTGCTGTTTGAGAAGCCAGCTGGGGCACGTTTGTTATCAAAGCAAAGCTTACTATTCCGAGGGTCGAGCATTAGAAGGGCGTTGTCCTAAGAATGACCACTTCCTGGACTGGACTGAAGCTTATTTCTTTAAGAGTATTTATGTGTAAACGAATACGTTTGGATGTATGGCATGTACTACGTCAGTCTTCGATAAAGTTATAACTATAAATGAAATGGGGGAAGAACTATTGTAATATACAGAAACTTTTTATGAGAGACGAACTCTTTGGCCGTAATGTGATGAATGATCTTGAAAATGTCTTCGAAATCCTTAAGATCACTTACGCTGCCGTAAAGATGATTGAGAATTGTAAAGAAAAAGAGAACAAATTCAGTTTAAGAAATCATAAGACCTACAGAACATCCCATTTTTTTTATTGATTCGAAAATGTAAGTGTAAATATAAAACCACATATGAGAGAATCGTAAATGTAGAAGTTAGTGCCTACGAAGCGAAGAGAGAAAATAAACAGAAACTAGTGTTACAACAATATACTTCTCTTATTGTATTCTTGCGTTATTTCTAAATTCGCAATTTTCGAAAATTTAGAGAATTCAACGAAAATAAGATCTCACATCTTTGTAAGCATTCCTTGTTTTATCCGTGGAAAAATTTAAAGAAAGTAATTGGAGAGGATTTTGAGAAAATTTTTTTTTATAAATTACATAAATTGCAAGAAAAAATTACTCATAACTACTTTTCAAAAATTGTACATTACCTTTTGAAGAGATTTTTTTCAAACAGATTTAATTTAAAACAAAAAGTTCCTTCTTAAATTTTGTTGTTCTGATGTGATAAAAGTTTGTAGTTTTTGAAAATACTGAGACTTTCCAAAAATGAGACTAGCACCAATCATTTTACCGTCATTTGAGAAGAGAAAGTTTAAAGAAAAAATAGAGCATTTTATGAGAATCTACCATTTTTAAAACAAATGTACATGGCCTTCTTTCAAGACTTGTCTTTAAAGAACAGATTTCATTAGAAAAAATCTCTATCTTCAATATTGCAGTTGTAGGAAGACGCGGAAAGAATTTGAACTTTTGCAATTTTCAAAAAAAATGGGAGTTTAACAAAATAATACCTGAACCATTCTCTTGAATGTCCTTAAAACTACTCAAAGACAAAGTTTTATCAAAAAATTTGGAGTCATTTTTGAGAATATTATCAAAATGTTGGGGCATCAGATAAAGTTGTCACCAAAATCGAAATATCAGTTTTAAACTTAACGGGCGTCGAGTTCATTTAAATTGTTTGGAGAATATCAATTTTGGAGAAAATTGGCGGAACGGTTTAGGCGCTAGCGACCACAGACGGCCGGACTGACGTTTTGCCGTCAATCGAGTTTTCGGTATCAAGGACCCACGTAACTCGGATTGTGATTACACAACGTGAGAGGAAATAATTTGCTTGTATGTGGGGTAATTCACTTATATCAGAGCCCGGCAATAAGAGATTTTGGTGTCGAAAATTCTGCATTTTCCGGTGCACAATTACCTTTTTTCTTACGTACGTAAGGGCAAGAAAGTAAAAATGTCATTTCTACTCTAAGCAATGAATTTGAAAGGACAATATATCCTACTGTACTCAGGGAAATGGATATATTATAATATTTTGCCGTGCATCTTATTCGCAAAAAATCTCCATTGTTGGGTTGACTTAGAATTTGCTTTGCCGGAAACATGGGGAAGCCGACATCTCACTGAGTCATACTACACAAATGTTGCTGCCAAATTAAAACTCACCGAATATGACTGATAAGAACTGAAGGTGATACAGGTGTCAGATAAGACTACCAATTCTCTGTACCAGCACTACAAGCATTTGGCATTACTTTGCAAAAACATTACGTAGTGTAAACAAAATTCCCTAATTTTTAATTTCTCGTCCTTACTTTGTCAGAAGAAAAAGTATTGTTCTCGTGAGCCGGAAAACGGAGAATCATGTTTCTATACATAGTAAATTACATGGTGAAGTTAGAGTCCATGTTTTGTGCATTGCCGATACCGAAAAGTCGATTGACGGCAAAATGTCCGACCGCCCGTCCGTGGTCAACACTAGCGCCTAGCCGATCAGCCAATAATCCAAAATTGATATTCCTGGTCTATCTGGACGAACTCGTAGCTTTGCGAGCTTTAAATGGATATTTTGATTTTTGAGGATACATTACATAAAACTCCAACATTTTCAAAATTTTCTCACAAATGACATCTAATGTTTTGATTAAACTTTGTCCTTGGATAGGGTAAAGGACACTTAAGTGAATGGTGACATTCTCAATATCGTTGAAATTGCGAAAGTGTGATTTTTTTCGGTGTCTTTCTAAAACTACAGTACTGAAGATAAACATTTTTCTCTAAATGAAATTTGTTTTTAAAGACAGATCTTTAAATCCGTTGATGAACAATTTTCAAAAAGCGAATAACTGTCATGTGATTTATGATTGAAATAAATCCTAATTATAAAGAGATCATTTTCTCAAAAAATGCTCCAATTTTTTTCTATGTATAAAACAAAGGTCGCTTAAAGGAATGGTGTAAGTCTCATTTCGTTGACCTCTGATTTGTAGAAAAATGAGTTTTGAAAATATTGATTCGATTTTTAATCATCTGCCTGACTTCGAAAGAGTGATAGTTTCCATGACATAGATATAAACCGCATGGCGAATTAACACGCTGGACCTGAGTTCGAACTGCGGTGCAGAAAAAAATTGCTGGTTGTAAATACTTTTGCAGGTGCATCTAGTAGTATAATATTGTGGAGCAGTTACACATAATGCAAAAAAGTATGTGCTTTTATAGTTTATTTGGTTTTTAAACTCCCCAAATTTTGAAATAACTGAACATTTTTGTTCTCCGAAATCCTAAGCTTTGCTCTGCCCCGGCGTTCGCATGCGGTTCGTGAGAGTCGGGCTGCAGTTGTAAAAAGTCCTAAATTTTGGGTTTGTCGAAATGCGAGGTGAAAGGTATTTGCGTATACTGGTAGTGTCAGTCTACACACAATTAAAAACAATATATGTGGAAATTATAATTCAATGAATACTGTTAACTAATGGTAAAATAATTTAGCATTAATGGTTTCGCCAAATTTATTTAAAATATCGTGAAAATGATTGTAATTAATTATTCATTGCTTATATGTTATGTCTCATGTTTGAAATTTTACTGGAGCTTATAATAATAGTGGTCGGTAAAGTTCGTATTCATTTCTAAAGCGACCTATATTCTAGTAAAAAATATAGAACAAGTGTTGCATAGCAGCAGGAAAACCGTCGATTTTTATGAAGAAAATTTCGTTTTGCGGGTCTCTTTTACCAAAAATGGAATGGTCTAGGTAGTAAATTATTTTCTCGCATACGGAGTGTTCATATTTCGTGGGCTTTTATTACCGAAAGTGTTTTTCTCAAACTGTCTTGCTGTCAGTCGGTTGCAGAACAAAACTAGCAACAAAACCGTTTACTGTATTATCTCCGTAATGAATTTTGTCGATCGTTTTGTTCATATTCAAAAAATCACTTTTTGCATTGATATATAATTTTGGGGGGTTCTTTACATGAAATCTTTGGGGTATTTTCAAATATATATCGAAAATGGCTGCAACGTTTTGAATATTTTTTGTGCACATAGAACAAGATCCGTTACGCCCACCGTAACTCTAGCGCATGGCGTATTTTCATTGCACCTCTGAGTTTTCAAACATTCCAAAGGTTTCTTAGTTATATGCCTTGGGTAATATTGTCATTAAATATCTGAAATGCAGAAAAATAGCAAAAGGTAATTTTTTCAAACTTTATAACGTTAATATTGTAAATAGAAATTTAAAAGGTAAGACTATGCATCCCGTTTCGTTCATATTTATGAAGAAAGTCTCATCAGAACCAATTGGATTGGAGACAATGTTAGTCATGCTCAAGAACTCACCAAAATTATAGACTTTGACGAGAGACCTATTGCTTTCAAAACGATTTTTCAGTAATATTTCACATTTCAGAAACAAACAATTTATCTTAGCTACAGCACCACGTACAAAATATCATTACAAAATAAATAAACTAAATTGACATATTTAAATAAATAGATTAATTTAATTGAAAGTAAAAGTAAATAGTAATAAATAGTGTAACAATAAACGTTTTCTAGGAAAATATACAGGATAATTTACACTTTGCAAAAATATGATGCGATTTGAAATAAAAAGACAAAATACGCAGTATATGCACAATAAAAATTAGTTTATATAATTAGAATTTGGGTGTTTTATACGCACAAAGTTACGTATTTCTCACTGCAGAGAAAATATGCATTTGCACTGAATCCGGTTCCTAGTTTTTCCTTACAACTTTATTTTTATTCTCCCGCATGCTTTAAAACTCATGTAAAATAATGTTTTGGCCTTAGAAGGTGGAAGATAAAAATAATACAAAAAATTCTGACATCCAGAGAAGAAGAGCAACTGCTTTTGTCATCGTAGTAATCGAGGAGAAAACATGAATTTACCTGCAGTTAAACCTGTGTGCATGATGTGACGGACCATTTCATATCGTGAAGGATGTTTAACCGATAATTCGTTTCCTTTCGAGGCCGTGGTGGTGTGAGTCCGGATGTTACGGTGGAAATTTCATTTCCATGTGGTTTCAGAGTTCCTGTATCTTATCATTGGACACTAAGACTGAAGCCTCTAAAAACTGAGTACGAGCGGTGCTTAGACAGGTTGTGCTTAATCTTCTATGTACAGAAAGATGTCAAAACTGTTCATTGCTAATAAATGTGAGTAAAATAATAATAAAACGCTCCGTGAATCATATGAACATTCCTAAAAAAAGTTTTCCCCAAAAACATGAAAAAATCGTAATATTTAATTATTAATTATATAATTATTAATTATATAATTATTAATGATTGACATGTGTGAAATGAATGAGGATTGACGTTCTGTTATCGTCTGATCATAAAATGGTGATGCATTAGTGGTTTCGTAAGTGCCAAAGCAATGAGGTTCCTGCAGCTGCATTTATTTTGTATGTTTAATTCAATATTCAATGCATTTTCGCAATCAAAGAATTTAATCACCCAATTTAATGTCAACTGGAAGTCATACTTAACGTTAAAATTATAATTATACCCAGAAAGATCTAAGGCATTGTGTCATTGTGTTAAAATATGGAACCGAAAGATGAAGTGTACTGCTCTACAACAGAGTTACGGGTGTATACGTCAGCATTCAAACAAGAGTGGACAAGACAGGATTCCTTAGTCTGCCTAATGAAAGGCAAAAGCAAAGTTCACTGTCAATAGCTCCAACAACACTGGAAGATATTCTAAGATACGGCGAATCGTACATATCACTAAATGAACGTCATTCTCACTCCCAAAGAAAGGAGATGAAGTGTGTGAAAATGAAGGTGAGGATATTCTGACTATTCGCCCAACAGTTTGTGGACAACATCGGCGCCTAAACCGTTCATTAAATTTTCTCCAAAACTGATAATCTGCGATCGATCTGAACTCTAGAACCTGTGAATTCAAAACCGAAATTTTAGTTTTCGGGGGTACTTTACATGAAGCCTGAACGACATTTACAAGAATTTTCTCTCAAATGGTTCGAAAAGTTTGGCTTAAATTTTTTTCTCCGGATAGAGCAAAGTACGCTTATAAAAAAGTATAGGTTCGATTTCCTTTCATCTCTCTTAATTTTCGAAAATTTCAAAAGTTTAATTTTTTCGGTAGTTAGTTCTCAGTAGTTCTTAGTATAGTACATTCTCTATATTGAAATACAGATTTTTCTCCATGAAATCTTGTTGTTCAAAATTAGATCTTTAAATAATGGCAAGTCATTTTTTTGAAACGGGTATAGTTTTGCGTAATTTTGATTTACTGTAACAAATAATGCAAGAAAGCTTTTGCTGTTGTAGCATCACTGATTTAAATCATGTTTCACAAGTGAATATAGCTTCACACTGAAACCTAACATTCAACGTTTCTGGGAATCGGTGTTACAGGTTGAAGGATGCTTAAAACATAACGTTCAAAAAGTCTCATTTGGTCAATTACTGCATAAAAAATTAACTCGCGTCACTTAAAAAGCCAGGTCTTCGTAATGTGGGTTACGAGTTGCAGGTGTGCATGGTTTTCCTTAATTCGTATGTTATAGTCTGCTAATTTTTTTGTTAGTTGTATTCACTGTGACGCAGGACCAGAGGGTAAATCTCTTCTAGCAGTAATTCATTTACGTTTTTTTAGTTGATGGTTTGTTATAAACTGTAAAAAATGCTGTCATCTTTCCGTAGTTGCGATTCAAAAAATGATGGAAATTGAAAATAAACTCTAGAAATTGAGTCGCGAGTTGCACATTTGTAACAATTTTCTACCTGAAAAAGATTATAAAAAGTATCACTTACTGCAAATATTCCGCACAACGTACATGCAAATGTTAACTATTGAATGTTTCTTAACTTCTGAATTGTTCTTGACATCTCTTCCTTTATATTTTATAAAGCAGAGAGTTAAATTAAATAATTTTCTATTAATGTACTAATATACACACTACGACGTACATCGTGCTGACAGTTATAGGGACGTTCATATAATGATACAAACTCGCTTTGAATGTAAACGTCCGACGTAAGTATCACGTATTACTTCGTGCATGTACAGCTTCGCAGAAATACCACGAGATGGTGACTCTAGTACTATATTTAATGAGTCGTCAATTTGTCTTTACCATTACGTTAACAAGCAAAACTAATGGTGCAACAGATGGCACGGATATTCCACTACTAATTACTTTCCTATCCTCTTCGGGACTACCTTTTTGCCTTCCCCCTCTAAGCTGTTATCTATCGGCGCCTAAAAACTATCAGGGCCTCTCGCGACGCCTATCGCTTCTCTGGAGATTCCCTGTGAAGAGCACCATCGCATTCCCTGTCCCGGTGGATTACCCTACATCTACAATTATGAAGATAGATTGTTTTCTTAATGAAATGTGTTCATCAAAAACAGATCTTCAACTAACGTCACGTATTAATATTTTCTAAAAATTGAACTTTATTGCTCAAGTTTGCTTCAAAAATAGGCAATTATTAAATTTTAAACCATTATTTTCTCAAGATTGGCTCCAAATTTTTTTCTTCTTTTTTTTCAAAAGTAGCAAAGTACGAAAAAAAGAACTCTGCTGGTCCCATTTCCGACGCACTCTCTGTAGTTTCGAGATGTGGAAAAAAATCGAAATGTTAAATTCGAACTACTCGCGCTTTGTTTGAGGGGGTGTAACACATTGTTCTCTGATCAGCAAGCAGTTACATTTCTGATAAATAACTGTTGTTTGTGAAAAAAATGAAATAGTAAATTGCGTATTATAATAACAGTAAACTTATTATAATGTACTTAAAGGTTTTTTATTGCATTAGATTAGCACTAAGCGGTGGAAACGTTTGTAGTATTTGCCAGAAATGTAGACGTTTATTGGGGTGTGTACAACGCCAGAGGACAAGCTAGTGAGTAATATTTAACTGCCGCATCTATAAGATTTTTATAATGGTTTTCATTCGTTTACTATTTCATATTAATTAAACCTAAAAATACGATTTAAATGTAATATGAAAGAACATTTATTACGATAATTTGATATACCACCGTACGCGGCATTGATGCAGCGATGGATATTTGAGATGTTCATTGTTCAACGGCGACATGATAGGAGAGATAAGGCAGCTCTATTTTCTTAACGTTAATGTTACAATATTCTCCGTGTCCAATAAAATGGTATATTTAATTTTATTAAATTCTCGAAGAATGTATATACAATGTGAGTAAGGTAATAATATCGCAATTTTGAATGCATTCATAATGCGACATATTGGATGGCCTTTAGTTCTGTGTGTTCAGTTTATACGTGAAATTGTCTTTGCTTGCCTGTATGATATGCTGGAAATAATGCGAGCAGTTACAAATTATGCGAGAAAGTATATGCTGATGAAGTTCCACTAGTTTTTGCTAACGAGTAACGAGTGTGTCTCGTCACTATATAACAAATCACATAACTGGTTTCTGCTTATTATTAAGCAGTACGTACAAAGCAACATTTAAGATACGAGTCCTTTAATTTTGCGAGTAAGAAGGATTAAGACAAGACGCCGGTAGGCCGAGTGGTGCAATACTACGATCGAAATAAAATCACTTTTACCACCTGTCAAGTGGCACACACAATTTTTACAGGATTTCATTGTATTTTAATTCAAGTGTACACATCACTTAATCGTATATTAAGTGATCGGTAGTAGCAGATACGGTTAGACGAAAGTATTCTGTTATCTTTGTGGCATTCACAGATTTATGTGAATATTTGAGCATTGGCTGACTTTTAGCAAAAGTGCTAAATATTGAACTTTTAGCCCGCTACGAATACCCTGAAATAGCTGCTTTTAGGGCTGTCTAAAATATGTATTCACACAATACACTATACAAATTCCTTCAATATTGTTTGTGTTCAAATTAGAAATATTTATGAAATATTTTAAAGAAATAAGGAGTTCAAGGGAGTACCACCAGAAAAAATATATGAGGAAGGCCAAGATAAATCAGAAAATACCGCTGAACATCTGTGTAAACATTCTTTTTTGAAGTCAACAAACGATGTTTCTTCTACCTAAGCAACTTCGGTTTGTTTTCCCTGAAGCCCCATATTTCCTTTCAAGTTCAGTTTAAACTTTTTCATGGTACTTTACGTTTGCATATACGCGCTGTTTTACGTTTTTAAAATACAAATACTTAACATTTTTGGAATTTTGTAAGTCGTGAGTGCACAAGTTAAAATACTTTCTGCAAATGAAAGTACAAGAATATTTGCTCCAAAATGCAATTTTGTGTATTGTCTCTCCAACTAGTGCTAATCGATGACATTTATGGAACATATTTTAGCAAAAAGGGAAGTGCTGAGTCTTATTTAGCACTTGAGAATGATTCATTTACATGCAGAAAAAGATCAGGTAGGGGTTTTCCATACATCTCGTAACGCTAAAGAGGGGGAAGGATTGAGGAAGCATTACGTAGCATTATATAGGGGTAGAGGGGTTAGAGTTATGTAACTTTTTTTTAAAAACAATTTCATAATTTCTTGAAATAATGCATTTTATTAAGTCTTTTATTAAAACATTAAAATGTTAACAAATCATTTTTGAATATAAATAAATTACGATGTTACGTGTAAATTTTTACTATAAATGAACATATTTTTTCATCAATGGTGTATTGATTGAATCTGTTACATTACATAGAAAATATTCAAAACTTCTTTTTTAGTACATTCTAGAATCCAAGTAAATTGGCGTAGTAGACTCTCGCCCACGCGTTATGCACGAAGACGTGAGACCTTCCTGTTGCCAGAACTTTTCTTCCCTAAATCCTTCCTTCTCTCAAAAATTATCCACATTGGTACTGTTAAGCGAAGCAGTCAGCATCACCAACTAATTCTGACATGTTTTAATGAAATAATAAAAATTGTTTTTATTATTATTTAATTTATTTTTACTTGCGTTAGGTGCATTAACGGAAAAATAAATGGGGATATTAAAAGAACTGCAAATTTGCGTTACGTAATTTCTGGACGGATCCTAATCACTATTTTTTCCTCTCTACTTACTACATATTTTTCTTTACACATTTTCTGAAATATTCTTCACGTTATGCTGGTTTGCCTCTAAAAGTCCCACTTTGTAGTTTACTGTTATGTTTATACTTTGAAATATTAATAGAAAATTACAATATTTCTTACCCAAAGATAATATGCTGCAATACTTGGTCGCGCGTTTTCATCCTGAAGAATGCCACATGGGTCCTGCGTACAAATTAAATGAAATGAAGTACGGCATATCATTAACATATCAGTGCACTAACAGTGTTGAGCCATAATTCATAAATCCAGGTATAGAAGCTCTGACGTAGAAGAATATGGATGATGAAGCTCTGGAGATTGATGCGATTACTGTTAGTGTCTCTAGTCGCATTGGATTCTTGGAGATTTCGCAACACTACTGCTGTACTATCTCTGTAGAGCGCCATTAGAGGGGAAAGTCTGTGGCGGGCGTTTCAAACTTTTCAAGCGAAGGAACCTACTACTAATTCCGACAACTGCAGCAGGCTGGAGTTGGACACACACCCTTGATCATACACTATGTGTGAAACAAATTAAAAACAGTAACCGTAGAACGAGATAAAAACTAGTAGGAAAATTAAGTTCACGAAGAGACGAAAAAAACAACTCATTTTGTTTATTTTTGAGGTACATAGGTGCAATTTTCTATTCATAAACATAACAAATCGGACAATAATTAAATCATAATCTACCTAGTTTTTAATTCCACTAGCGTTTATTAAACTTACACATTAACACCGTCTTTAACATATCAGAGGCCTCCGAAAGCAGTTCATTCTTTTGCGGTTAATGAAATTTTGTATTCATGCTTGGTTGAATCTCGAAAAATGTATTTCATAACAAAATCTTCATAGGTCGAAAAGTAGTAATCATGGATGCTGCCCCAATTCCTTAATTTTAATTGTTCACGATGGGATCATTTACATAGTCAGCTTTGCCGCCCTATTCTGTACAGTTTAGGAGTCTGGTGTGAAAGTAACGGGGGCCGCAAGCCGGAGCCGGCCAGTTTGGAGACTCCTCTCCTGAACACAGGCTCTACGGTAGTGCACTCGAAGGACGTCCACCCTCGTTGAGTCAGCCGCAACTAGCTCTCTGGGAACCGCAATGCAAGTAGTCCGCCGTAGTGACGTCAACTTGTGGTAGAGACAGTTGCTGCACGTCTCCGGATGTGCCTGTCCTCGCATCGCGTTCGTCGCTGGCGCCCCATCCTCCCTACTCCCCCTTCCGCCCGTGCGCGGCGGCGCCTTCGTTGGGTCGCCCGACCGACGCGGCGCGGCGCGGCGCGGCGCGGCGCCACCAAGAACCACTACAAGCACTCGTTCCAAGGCGGCCCGCTTCCTACATTCAACATCCACGAAGAGGGACGCCCGCCATACACGCAGCTTCTGTGCCGTCTCCGCACGTTTCATTTATCACTGCCTGTGTAAGTCCTTTTTATCACGTGCTACTGAGGCGCAATTTCGACGCCCTGCCAATTACATGATGTATTCCTCCCGTGAAATTAAAAACCTATAGTGTTTAACTATACGTATAATTTACACCAATCAGGGCGGTGTATCTCAAAAAAATTATCGCTTTTAGTTATTTTCAATTATAATAACATGGCGAGATTCGGTGCCGCGTCTGACAGCCAAATCAATGAATTCATTTGAGACCAGAAACCACGGAGGACAATAGAAAATATATTTGACATGCATATTTTGATGCGTTTGTTTCAACAAGTCCTTCATATATTTAAACTCATATTGCAATTCGTCACGTCTCCGTGAAATTCTGTCTTTAGAGACCTCATTTATAAATAATGGTTGCGTGTGAGAGCCGCAAAAAGGTATGTATACTATTGAAATAATATAGGATATGATATGATCCTACTGCATCATCACTGAAGCCCTACCTGAAAATCAATGAGCAACATCATTCGGTAATCATAAATAAATTAAGACAGGACCATCATCAACCACATTTGGTTCATAATATACCACGATTGTGAATGACAATAAAGATGTTCCTTCAATATTTAATTTTAAAAAGGGCGTGTTTAATAAATGTATTTTCCACTGAAAGAACTATATGTTTGTTACTTTAAATGTTGCATCATAAGTTTGTTACTTTAAAGCACAATAAAGCACGATAATTTCATGTCATCGTCTGTATGTTAATTTGTTTATCTCGATTTTGACTCGGTTTAACCTTGCCATATGTCACATTAGCAGATAGAACGAGCGAAATATAAAAGGTAATTGAATAAAGTGCATTAATATAATATTAATATATGGCACGTTTTGGAACTGTTGGACGTAATTTCATTCGTGGAGTAGTTCTATTAAATGCCACCCGTGCTTTGGAAACTCTCAGATAATTTCCAAAGCACTTGTGATATGATGAACAAAATTATCTACCTCAAGAATTTCGTGAAGTTACAAAGTCTCGTTTAGGATACTAGCATTTTACTTGAAATATTTCACTACATTTATATTTTTAAATACAGTCGTGATAGAGAATTGTTATTTGTATGAGCTTTTGCTTGTCGTGTAACATCTTTTGGTGACATTGAAGCGTAGCTATGTAGTAGCTTAGTACTTGGTTAGTACACATTTACAGTAACTATAAATATGTATGAAATAATGGAGACATGTCATGATTGTAATTAGGTTCGGACAAACTAATGCAATATATTCAAAGTCTGAATAAGAGTTATCATTAATTGAATATAATTAAATAACCCAATAAGAACAATGGTAATTATAAAATTTCTGAGCTCGTTATATGCAAAATTAAATAAAGTATTATTTATTTTCATTCATTTTCATTACGATACAATGAAAATAATTTCAATCGAAAACAAAATTTCATCAAAATTGTCTTGTGGATCATTTAATAATAAAATCCAGATTTCTTTGCTTCGCGCTTGGGAGCCCCGTACCCCTTTCTGTAACTCTACGATCATTACTTTAATTTTATTAATCTGAAATATAACAATTTCGCTTATGCTGGACGTTAACGTAATCAATTGCCAGCAATAGTTGCTTTTCATTCTTTTGTAAGTAATTAATATATATTCCGGGTCCAGAAATTTATATTTGTGTGGTGGCTGGCGAAGTCGTTCTTTCCGGAATGCGGGATGTTCTCATCGATTTTGATCGGGATAAGATACGTGGCTTACTTTGTTAGCAACCATCGTCTCATACCTAAAAAATGGAAAAAAAGCATCAAGTTACAAAATTTAATGTCGCGTCCGCAATAATCGATGCAACTCTGCTTTATTTTACTCTTACCAAATATTTGGTCATTTTAATTGCCTATTTCCATCGTGTATCCATCTACATCTTCAAGACAACACAATAACAGAAAGATACATAGACTAAAATGTTATACATCTTGAGTAATAACAAATCTGAAATACACATATTCACACCTATTTACATTAATTCATCAACTCATTCATATATACCCTCCTAATACGCATGCATGCTATTATGGTCATTTAATTTTAAAATATAATGCTACTTTTAATTGCTAGACTATCTTGGTCTTGTCATATTAATTTCGAGAAAAAAGTTCAAATATAGTTTAAAGTTATTCACTTCCTTTTACTCAGCGATGCCAAGGTTCCACCATCCCTCGTTCCATCACTACTCAAGAGTCTTCATTTCTGTCCATATTATTCCGTATCTCCAACTACACTCAATGACCCATTTCATAAAGAATAATTACTCATTTCATAAAATTTCGATTTGAATCGAAATTTTGGAAAAGAAATATGCGACCGGCGATACAGCGTTCTGTTCGCTTCCCCGACCACTACTGTTCCTCTTGCTGTCAAACATTATTCTCCTGGTATTTTTTTACCGCTGCACTTGCTAAAATGTTAAAAACAATTATCGCCCTTTCAACTGTCATTCACGTTACATTGTTATTTACTACCGCGGTAGAGAGAACGATATGTAATGTTACGCGAAAAGAACAGCGAATTTTGGGCAGAAAATATCTTTTTACAGGGCCGTAGTAACGAAAATGTGGATCAACCCAGGTTATAAATTTAGGGGGGAAATCCTCTACACGTGGGGTAGCCAGAATCCACGTTTTGTGGGCCCTTGAAACGGAAAAGTCGATTGACCGTAAAACGTCTCTCCAACTGTTCGTCCGTCTGTGAACAACGCGAGCGGTTTGATACGGTGTCAACTTATAAAAAAGACGATAATAAATTAACTTAATAGTATAAATGGTAGAATATTAGTCATTTAATTAGGTTATTAGTATTTGAGTTATTTATCAACTGTGTATGATGTACTATAATTGACCCATAAACAAGTTGAAATTTGAATACTGATGGAGATACGCGTTTTTGCCAAGAACGGATATTATTCGGCAAGCGAATGCCCATAATTGTTACAACGTTGCGCTGGCAACTGTGCGTTGCTCGCTTGTTGGTTGATTTGGTCGGTAATAGCTGAGATGTTAGTAGCTCAGAAAATGAAATATTTCGAAGTTACGAAGATATTTTCAGAAACGTGAGAAAGTGTATGCTGAATAGCACTTAGTTTTTACGTTTTAGTCGCAAAAATACAATATATAAACTAATGTTTATATAATTCGCATGCTCGTTTTTCTTAATTGGCTTCCGTCATATGCACTCGTGTTATTGACCACTTCTCTTAGGTCAAACTCGATTTAACTAAAAACATTTTATATTAGTCTCTTCTGAATTTTTTTTAATTGCCATGTTATCACTTTAAGAATTAAATGTTTAGAAAAATTAATTTTGTTACATAGATTTCATTTAGCTTACTCACACTTATCACATATATACATAAATAATTTAGTTCCAATATGTACGCACTAAATACAAACTAACATCCATAACATTCATGATTGATTGATTGGTTAGTGATTTCGGCCGTGTCAACAGTTGAGGCCAGTAGTTCCTCGTAGTGAATGTTTTTATCGCGGGAGGGGGCGATGACCTTTGCCCCGCTAGATGGAGAGACCCGGCGCCGACCCACACGTTGCCTCACGGAGTTGTCTCCAACCAGAGATCTCCCTCCAGCGGAAGACTGCAAGCCCCCGTCTGGGCTCCCGACGCGGGGGGGGGGGGCAGTGCAGTGGCATGTGGGCCGCGCAGTGCCGGGCGAAGTGAGTATATGAAGGGGGTCAGGAGAGGACAAGGAAGAGGAAAGTATGATCTCCCGCATCCGTGTCGCCGTTGTTAGGGGTATTGCTCGTGTAGAACGGAGAAACCACAAAAAACTACCGATCAGGGCAGCCAGAATTCTACAATTCTCGTCCAGACAGCGTACCAGCTAGTTTCGAAAATCCTGCCACCGTTGGGATTTGAGCCGTGGGGTCTCCCAAACAGTGGCAATGCAGGCCCATAACATTCATATTTTATTTATTTTACTAATGTCTACTGCTTATTGTCAGGACAGCAGATTCATTAGACGAAGGGAGTAGACTCGACGCAATAATATTAGATTTTTCTAAGGCATTTGATCTTGTTCTACATGGCCTTTTAATTGCCAAATTGTCAGATACGGGAATAGATCATCGAATAATCTTGTGGATAAAAGAATTTCTTACCGGGCGCACTCAAACAGTCAGAATAGGAGACAAATATTCATCGAAAGCCGATGTAACCTCGGGAGTCCCCCAGGGGAGTGTGTTAGGGCCTTTGCTACTCTTAGCGTTCATTAATGACATTGCAACTGGATTAAAATCAAAAGTTAGACTTTTCGCCGATGATTGCATAATATATAGGAGTATTGGCTCGTCTGAAGACGAAAATGTTTTACAGAGCGATCTTAACTGTTTATGGAACTGGGCGTGCAGAAATAAGATGGAATTAAATCCGGAAAAGAGTAAATTCATTTGCTTTACCAAGTCGCGCTCGAACGTACGCTCCAGTTATGAATTAGGAACTAACGTTATACCACGAGTAAAACACTGTAAGTATTTGGGTTTGGCCCTGCGAGGCGACTTAGGTTGGTCGGATCATATTAACAATACGGTTACAAAATCCTGGAGAGCGCTGCACTTTGTAATGCGTATTCTAAAACATAGTAGTCCAAATGCCCGATCCCTAGCATATACTACACTTGTTCGTCCAATTTTAGAATACGGAGGGGCATGCTGGGACCCGTACAGAAAAGGGCAAATCGAAGCGTTAGATAAAATTCAAAAACGGGCCTCAAAGTTTGTAAATCACGGGTGCGTTGGTGACGAACGAGAAGAATGGGAGTCCTTATCAAAGAGAAGGGAACGGGCGCGTATATGCGTAATGTATAAGACATACAGAGGGGACACAGCATGGGCAGATATCGGTAAAAGATTACAGAAATCAGATTATAAAAGCAGAGGAGACCATCCTTGGAAAATACGATGTAGAAAGCAAAGAACTGATGTAGGCAAGTTCTCCTTTGTGAATCGCACTATAGTAGATTGGAATAAACTACCTGCAGAAGCACTAGAGGCTCTTCCTTCTAATGTAGCCAAATTTAAAAATATGCTTCATTCCGTCTAGATCTCGAATAATACTGACTGAGACATTTATCTTTATTATTTTTATTATTATTTTTATTATTATTTTTATTATTATTATTATTATTTTTATTATTATTATTATCATTATTAATATTATTAATATTTCTAATAATAATAGTAATATTACTTTTATTATTATTATTGTTAATATTATTATTGCTTTTATTATTATTAATATTACTATTACGTTTATTATTATTGTTATAATTATTATCGTCATGGCCCTTATACAGTGAAGTGATGTGAAGTGTAGTGTAGTGGAGGGGAAGGGAATGTAGTCTAGTGAAGGGGAATCTACAGACGGTATCAATATAGTAGTGTTATGTCAGTACTGGCATCTTTTCTACCAGTATTTACATGCGGAAGCGGATAGGGCATGCCACTTTTGCGAGAGGCTCAGCGCACCCAGCTCAGGCAGAAGTTTGGGAAGGGAAAAGCGACTGGAAGGATCGCAGGCAAGGACTAGATTTCAAAGTCATAATAAGCGCTTGCACTTGATGTCAGTGCGTGTTATTGTTCAACAGAAGGGAATTTTAACTAACAATAGTTGAAAAGAAAACACGCCGCAACCCATTAGTAACTATTACCATATATCACCACATAAAATGGTTTTCCAAAACGTACCATGCTCAAGAACAACAAATAAAATACTTTCATATTACACTGCAATAAATAAAACATTTTCACCAAAAACAAGTATTCTTGAATACTGCAATAAATTAGTACTACGGTATATGCGGATACACCGTACTACAGTTCTTTGTATGGGGCGAATGGGCAGAATAGTCACAGTCAATTACTTCCATTCTCAGCAAAAAATGAATCTTTGTCATTTTTTTCTGAGTTTCTGGGTATCTAATATTTTCGAATTACTGGGTTTGTAGCAAAATCGTGGACATACCTCGTATATCCATGAGCTTCATAGTTTTCTTTCAATTTCGACCCGCAATGGAAATTCGTATTATAGTTTTAAAAAAGGTGTTTTTTTAGCTGAGAGGAAAAATCAAACGCTATGTCCACAGGAAGCAAAGTCATAACAATATCTGCAAGAGTTACAAAGAAAAGTATCTTTGAAGACAGAATGTGGTTGTGATAGAACCGAAGACAATGTTCTATATAAGGATTCATGGAATGGCAACAACGATGAGAATATTATAAATAGAAATTTGTAGTATTATTATTGATGATAATCTAAAATGAACTCATTTATTTATGTAGAAACATGAATATTTTTGTATGGATTGTTACTACGATTTGACATTATTATACCTGATTGAATTGGATGAATGTATTGGGCGTAATACAGGCCTGCGAAATTAAATTTTTGTTCTGCAGCCCAGGATTGCACACGTCTCCAAACGCAATTTTGGTGTTGAAATGAGGACCTGCTTGCTCCTTTTACATACAATGTACAGATTTCGTGAAATGCAAAAAATAAATATTTACATTTTAATAATTTCTTGTTCGTGTTCATATTTTTAATAGAGTAAAACATTGTAAAACATGTTAAAATATTAATTACTCTGATGCAATAATTTAAAATGCAAAGTGCAATTTTTAACTTACTGCAGGAAACCTATTTTCTCCTTCGCCATGTTGAAAACTAACGCTGAGTTGACTGACGTTTGTGGTCCTTAAGCTGAAAGGAAAAACCAAACTCTGTGTTTACAGAAAGCAAAGCCATAACAATATCTGTAAGAGATAAGGAGAAAAGTCTTTCTCAAGACAAAATTTGGTTGTGGTCAATGCCGAAGAGAATCTATATAAGGACTGATGGATTGACAATAACGATGCGAGAATTATATTCAGAAGCTCGATAAGATTCTAGTCAAGCAACGAGGAATTGGAAGTGTCAATATATTCCGTTTCCAGATAAAAGGAAACCTGATTCATCACAATATCCCTTCAGCGGTGCAGTTCTTCACCCATCCGCGCGAGCAAGCGAGGGTCAGATGACGTCATGACAAATGGCGGACATAAACGCGAGTGGGCCTGGTTTTCTTTAGACCACGCGCCCGCAGCGGCGCCGGCCGAGGCTGTGCCCGTGAGGCTGTGGTGGCGGTGGCGCTGGCGCAGTGGTGCGCGCGGCGCGATGGCGAGCGCAGCGTGTGGCGGGCGGCTGGTGGCGCTGGTGCTCGCGTTGGTGGCGCTGGCGGGCGGCGCGCGGGCGCGGCGCGCCTGCTCCGAGCCGCTGGTGCAGCAGCTGCGCGACGCCGCCCCGCTGCCCGACGGCGGGCTGCGCGTTGGGCAGCTGGACTTGCCGCGCGGCCTCTTCTGGCGCAACGCGTCGGGCGCCTGGGGCTGCCCTTGCGCCCTACGGCCCTGCCTCTTCATGTGCTGCGCGCGCGGCCACGTGTACAACGGCAGCGCTTGCGAGCCGCACCCGGCGGCCGACGCGCTCGTCGCCGACGCCGCCGTCCCGCTGAGGGACGCGCGCTCCGGCCAAACCGTCCGCGCGGCGCTCGGCCGGCGCTTCCTCCTGCGCCACGAGCCCATCTGCCGCAACAGGAGAGTCTTCCTGGAGCCGGACGTCGTCGAGGAGGACGAATTCGTGCTAGCTACGGACGGCAGACTCCTCTTACCGCGCGCGCCGGAAGCCAGCTTCGCGGACGTAGGCAGCTTCTGCGTCACATTTAACGCGTCGGATGACGAGGGGAACTGGGAGTTGGCCGTCGTGCAATGTCTTCCTAGCGAAACGTCGAATTCTGTTGGCGATGCCGTGTTCTCGGGGCTAATGATTACGTCAGCTGCTCTCCTCCTGGCCACAATCATCGTGTACGCTGTACTCGAAGAACTAAGGAACTTTCCTGGCCTCGTGCTTATGAGCTATTGCGCAGCTCTCTTGTTGGGGTACATGTTCATTGTCATCGTGCGACTTGGTGGATTGAAACCTCTTCACCCATTCTGCGTTAAAGCAGGTAATTGCTCGTGTTATATCAATGTCAATGAAAACCTGAAGCACTTTTTAAATTCGTTTTCATACTTTTCCAACTTCTTTTCTTCAAGTTTTCTTCTAATAGATTTTATACAATGAATGTTATTATGCATTATTAACATGTTCAACATTTATTTACTTAATATATGACAACATATTTTCATTTCCTTTCACTTCTTATAGGAGCATTCTATAAATTTCCATGTTTACATCCCTCCATGATAACATTTCACTGTAAATAAAAAGCTTTCCAATGTTTAAACCTTTTAAATATTTTTTTAATATATTCGTTATTGATCGTTATAATATCATAGTAGACATTAGCCCGGAAACTATTTTAGGGTTATAAATACTTATTTTCACTTTTACATTTCACTTTTAAATTGCCAATTTCTTCAAAACTGAATGCAGTATTAATCACTGAAATCGATTGAATTTAACTCTTCATACCAAATATTTTATCTAAGGAATATGATCAAATAAAAAGCAGTACACATGCCAATCAATAAATGTGTATTCTCACCATCTCAATAACGTACGTAACCAAAGTTTGTATTTTCTTATATTCAGCAAATGTTTTAAAGACAATTGTATCTAAACTGTACGTGGAATTTCTAAAGAGCGTCTGATGTAAACAGACTTTTGTCAAATAATCATTACGGAAAAAAATCATCATTACCTAGTTTTATTACCCTTTCAAATTATTACATATAAGTTCATGGTTTCAGTTTGCATCTCTCTTGATGTGCAACAAATGAAATTATAGTAATATTATATTTTCCCATCATATTCAATTGTGTATCTGTTGAATGCATTGTGTTTTCCACTTGCATGCTATGCATGCATGCTATTTCCACTTGCATGCATTTCCACTTGCATGCATGCTATGTGATCAATACTTTAAGTGTGAATGAAATCTTTCTATCTGACTCTGATTTCTCTAAAGGAATGTTAGGAAGGCTTTTTTGGATGAGACAACCTCAATGTAAGGCCTCAGTAGTGAAGACAGTACTACGCGACTTTTTTTGACTCAGCACAAAAACTTAAAAGAAAATGTGTTATGTTACGCGAGCTCGCTTTTTAGTGCGCGTAGAACCACGTGATTACATCTTGCAAGGAAAAATATCGTACTGTACGCAAAGAAACATCTTTCCTCGTCTCAATGATAAAATAATGATACAGTACCAAAAATTATTGTCAATGTTGAGAGCCCCGCATAAAGTATACATTCTACGTCACATATATAATAATCAGGAAAGCAATGGAAAACTACATTTTTCATCAATTGAGGGGTTTCTTACAAAAACCAAACAAGTCCAAAATTTTAAATTTTGAAATATTTCACTAAGTTATTTCCTACAACAGGCTTAATCTGCTTTTCTTACGGCAAGTACCAAACAGATTGAAGATAAAAGTCGGGGGAAAATAAATCTATTATTATGCACGACTACGAAGTTTTTTGTGTCTCCTGAAAAATCTCGAATTTGGACTTGTTTGGTTCTTGTGTTCTTTTACAAACCATACAACAAATTTTCAATGCAAGTGGAAATTAAAAGACCGCTATGCACACTCCGACTGTGTGAGATGTGGCTATGGTTTGGTTAGATACTCAGAAACGCAAAAAAATTGTTTCCGTGTTGGCCGGAAAATGCAAATATTTCATTGGTTTATTCCAATCATTTTTATAATTCGCGTAACGATTGACTTGTCTACTTGTTGCATCACTGCTAACGACGCAGCTATCGGTATGCTCTAGTGAAGCTTCTAGGAAGAGGCCGTCCGCCGTTAAACATTTGCGATGCAAATGATGCGGACAGCAACTTTTTTACATTCTTGATTTGTAAAGAACTCTAGTACTGTATACCCGCATATATTATATTTAGTTATTGCAGTATTCGTGAAGACTGTTTTGTTAAAATATTGAATTCGTTGCAGTGTTTTACGATAGTAATTTATTTGTTACCCTTGAGCAGTGAACGTGCTACTTTTTGAAAAACTATTTTGTGTGGGTGTGTTCAGCAGCAATTTTGCTGCTTCAGGACCTTAATCTGTTCGTTTTAAGAAGACTGAATCTGTGCATTATTGTTTCTTGGTGAAAAATGAACTTCAATAATATCAATAATAATGAGTATTTATAGTTTTATTATTATTATTATTATTATTATTATTATTATTACTATTATTATTATTACTATTATTATTAATATTATTATTATAGAAATTGTACTTCGAATTGTTCTTTGTTATATGAACACATAATATAGACTTTCTATGCAATTTTCAGAGTATGGTTTTTTGATAAAATACTTTGCAACATTTTAAGGGTAGATATTCGAATAAAATGAGCCAAGGGTTCTATATTTGAACGAAAATTGTGCTATTCATTGCAAGTCATTCGCAATGAGCCTATTCTTTGACCTACTCGTTTGTAGTCAATTAATTATCATCAAAGTTCTCTGAACACCTTGTTCTGTCTTATGCAACTTTCTTCACGTTCCGTGGCATTCCTCAATTTGGAAATTTCCTTCGATCGTTAGTTTAAAGATTGATAGTCTACAATAAATTTTTTCTTCTAATTTATATTCCATTCTATTTTCCCTTCTCGGATACCCTCCTCTTTCATTTTACATTCTTTCAGTCAATTTTATTTAACTCTTACTGCAATAATAGGGTACATATAACAAAATTAGCAATTTTAATCGTGGGAATTTTATTTCATCCTGTCTGTATTTGACGAATTTGAAATTACGAGTGTAAATCTCAACGAAAACGACGAATAGAGGTCAGTGTCCTCGGGAGCGAAGGAACTGGCGTTTTTACATGTGAGAATTTGGATGTTTTTGCGGGTATGCACATGTGAGTAGCACGACGCGGTGCACCAGCTGTTAGGAAGCACTACTTGGTTACTCGGCTTCGGTAATTATAATATATATAAATATTTAAATACCAACAAGATTTTAATTGTAGTTGATCGTATGAATAATATTGACGTTTTAAATAGCTAAATTGTCTTGTAGTAACTTTTAATAGCATCTCATTGATATATCAATTCATTTGATTTAAGTTCAGTTTTTGACTAAACTCAGAATCAGAAATTACTAATGGGAATGCGCGACACAGCGAAACCTTTCTTTCTCTTAATGTTATTACTAAACAACTACTCAATTTTAAAAGAGTGGTTGAGATTATTTAAAGACCTCGATTTATGAGATAAATTGAACCGATACTGTAAAGGCTGGTTTTAATGTTAGGGATGTAGGACATGCTGGAAATTAAATTTAAACTTTCGAAGTTTTTAAAATTTAATAGGTTTTATTAAAATCTTAACTGTACTATATTTTAAAATGCCCTTTCTTTGGTTAGAGCGTGAGTTCTTTAAAAGAAGTTGCTGACGTTTTACCAGAAGATGTTGAAAATACCACAGAGGCTTCATGTAAAGTTCTCCAAAAATTAAAACAACTTATTGATGACCAGAATACCACATCTATATCATACGTCTGGCGCATTTACCAAGTTACAATTCAAACGATTCTAATCTGACAGAGTTGTGCATGATATATCCTATTATCCATCCTTCCATCCAGACATTGCGCTTTTTGGGTGTGAAATTGCGCGTATCTCATCGCCCCATTTACCACTCACAATCTGCTTTGGAACAGCATTAACATTTTAATCCTGACGTTTGTGTGAAGTTATAGCTTGGCCTTAAAAGGCGGACTGTATGATCGACCTGACACAAATTGTATGTCAGAAAATTCAAGATCGTATTATTGAGACGATTCCAATGCTTTTTCTCCTTACGTTACAGCAAAAAGGAGAGAAAGTAAAACACTACAACCACAACAACATCAAGAACAAAACAATTTTTTTTAAATGTCTTGCCCTTGCGTAAGTAAGAAGAGAAAGTATTGTTATCTTGCTCTGAAAAACGGCGAATTTTTGACACATACATTTTTATTGCCGTCCCCGGTCACAAGAAAGTGAACACTTATTGTCCGTAGTAAGTTACTTCCTTTTATTATTTTACAAATTTTCTCCGTGTATGTACAAAAGAACTGTAAAAAGGTGACGCTAGTTTCATTTCCGGCGAACTCTGTTTTCGAAAATTGCAAGAAAGAGATTTTTGTCTTAGACAAAATCTGTTCTAAAAAATGGGCTCTTTAAAAAAGATCCTGACCAATATGTTTGAAAGAAACGAGTAGTTTTCGCGTAATTTGTGCTAGACATTTACGCAATTTACAAAAAGGACTTTCTCGAAAACCGCTCCCAATATTTCTTACAAATCGTTTTCCACGAATACAACAAGAAAACCTTAAAATAATGGCATGGCTCTCATTTTTTGTTGAATTCTCTGAATTTTCAAAATTTGTAAATTTATAAATAGTGCCAGAATGTATGTGCTGTTGTAACACCACTACTTTTAATTGCAAGAATGAATTTTAAATAGCCTTGTTTCGCATAAATGTTTTTTGGTCACATTCATTCAGACGTGTACTGTGAGAGATGTATAAACATCTAATTCATTGATTTAATCATTCTTAATTTGTATAATAATAATAATATTGTTATTATTATTTTGATGATAAACTAAAATGAACTATATAGTTTTAATAGAAATATGAGTTTAAAAATTTGCTCTGATACTACAATTTGAAATTATTATACATGATTCAATTGAATAAATATACTAGGCGTGTATCTATGTTAATGATAATTAATGAGGCGTGTTAATGATAATTTGTCCATTAATCCACTGCATGTTGCAGTCGGGGTGGTGGGACGTGCAATTCGTGGCCGAGCTACCCGTTGGCTTGCGGGAAATTTCCGTTCAGCGTCGAGTTCCACCGAATCTGTGACAAGTTCTAAGCTTCCGTGTGGTCTCCCGACATGGGTGACAGTGTAGAACAGGTACGTGGAAGTGTGCGAAAGTAAGATACAGGATGGGACAAGGAAGAGGAAGGCAAGATCGCGCGCCGTCCGTGGCCTGTTTGTTAGGATACTGCAACAGCATTTACCTGGTATTGATCGGAAAAACAACAGAAATCTCTGCGCAGGGCAGCTGACCACTACTATTCTTCTCCAGGAAGCGGCTGAATTCGAAATTACGCCACTCTCTGATCTTGACCTCTTATGACCACTTGCTCAGAGACGCTGCAACAGCGAGTGTTATTACTCTGAGTCATTTTAGTCGGTATCTATAGCAGATTTATAGCTGTTGGTATTTATAGCTGATTGAAGTTTTATTAGAATTCTTAGTACAAAGAATGACAGTTGGTAGGGAACGGTTTATCGGAAGTTTATGGTGTCATTGATTGATTGAATCAAAGGAGTGACATCATACATTTCCGATATACGGCATGGATTACAAGACATTTTCTTTTAATTATATTACCAAGATACCCTTTTAGATGTTGTTGTGGGAATAGTGAAAATATAAATCTGTTTGAAAATGCAAGTTGGCGGACCTTGAGAGGAATCCTATTAATGTCTACTAGTTATAAGTAGTGAATTTCCACAATTTCACAAGCAAAATTCGACTAGGTTTTAGTATCAGTGAATGTTAGTCTAAACGAAGGTGATAAATGATTTTCTTACCACTAATGGGTGTCTGTGGATATTTGGGTTTTGTAAATGATAACAGTAAAGTTGTATGAGGGGATGGTGTATGCATTAATAATGGTGATTGAAAATGATTCCAATATTATGTGACATGTCTTGCTAAACAAAGCTAACAAGTTAAGTTATTTCTTCAATGAATATAGACATCCTAAAAGATACATGCAAGTCTTGGATATTCCTGCACGCTAGATGGCGAGATTGCTAAAAAATCAAGCATTCCTTGTTAGGACGAATTCGTGACTTGCATTGGTTTAAAGGTTCTTCTAAAACTGTGCTGAGTTGCTATACGACTGCGGTTCAGTTGGAGGAAGAAGCTGGTGTAAAGGAAACAGTCTGCACAAAAAATGCACGGGGTATATGCAGCTGATGCAATGATGATGAAAATGAAGAAATGATGTTCTGGCGAAGATGTTGCAAACTTTCTCTGTTAGATAAAATAAGAAATGATGAAATAAGAAATAAAATTAAAGTGCAAACAACCTTGAATGAGACGATCGAAATGAGACAACTAAAATGGTATGGACATATGAGAAGGTTGAAATCGGATAGACTTCCTCACAAAGTTGGGGAGTGGATACCAAATCGAAGAAGATACAGGGGAAGACCGAGAACATGGAACATGGCAATAACTGAAGCCATGGAAAAAAGAGAAATGAGGAAAACGATGTATGGGATAAAGAGGCATGGAAATTGGGATGCGGAAAACGGCCAAGGCTGTAAAAAACTGCTAAGTAGATAGATAGAAAAACAGTTAAATTCGAATAACTCCGTCTGAGAAGTATACAATATAATTAGACTAGTATAATAATCCAATATTCTTTAATTTATCCTACAAATCTATTATATACTCTCAGAGAAGTACAGACGTACAGAAAAACGAGTCTGAACTTAGTATTCGAGCGTAGAACACGGAACAGGTCAATAGCAGCGAAGACCTAAGATGGAGCGCAGTTCCTGCCTGTGTTGATGCAGTCAGCTGCTGTACGTTTGTTTGCAAAGCATTCTATTCTGAGAACCATATGCTTTTGGCGAAAGCGTCAGAGAACTGCCTTGTTTCTTAAAGTTTACGCATCCCCTATTCTTGGATGCAAAGAGTTAGAGTACACAGTTTCCTAGTCTTCTTGACAGGAACATCTAGCAGGCATTTTGTCAGTCATTTATCGCTCCTGAACGTCTTACCTTGTCTACTCGACGAAAGATTAAAATGCTGTTCGAAAGTTTATTTAAAGTCTGTCCAGATTTAGAAAGATATGCCAATGCAGTATATGAACTGAAAAAAGATTGTTCACATATGGTAGAATACTTGTTGTTTAATGAATTAATACTTGTTATTGTGAATTAAATACATGAATGAATTAAATACTTGAATGAATTAAATACTTGAATGAATTAAATACTTGAATGAATTAAATACTTGAATGAATTAAATAATTGAATTAAATACTTGAATGAATTAAATACTTGAATGAATTAAATACTTGAATGAATTAAATACTTGTTGTTTATTGAATTAATTTCCATTTTCTTGCATACTACGAAGTTCAGAGAAAGTCGTGCAAAGCTGCCGTAAAATACGATGATTTTTCGGCAGAATCCCGTGATACCAAAACTAATTGTGCTGAAAGAGCACGGGTTTTCTCAACCTTAGTAACTGCTATATAATATTGTTACTGCAATTTCTGTCCTTACATCTCAGTCATCGTGAAACTCACTACAAATCGTAGCACATTAGTTGCAAAAACTAATTTTATCCCTACTCTAACACAAAAACTACCCCGAAAACTAATACATCTTCCCACAATGAGAAGGAATTCTCAGAATTTCCTTCCGCAGTTTCGCCGCCAGCGTGCGCCGTGGTCCTTTTCCAATCTGGTATCGAAAATATAGATTGCCGAAAACGAAACTACCACGGTTTTACAGTCCTTAGATGCGTACGAAGACAAAATTTGTAAAAAAATGTGACCGTATTGGAGAAAATAATTGTTTAAAAATGTTAAAAAAGACCTGTATGTACCACAAAATTACTCGAGAACAACTCATATTTTTGAAAAATTAAACATGATCTAATTTCAAGATGTCTTTAAAGAAAATTATATGTATGTATTATATATATATATATATATATATATATATATATATATATATATATATATATATATATATATTTCGTCCATCTCCCCGCACGCCCTATCTAGCCTGCGCCTTGACCGTCCGGCAAACACCTCCCATCCAGCCCCTTTGGCTCGATCTGGTCCTCGCGCTTCCTCCTCACGGCCTGCCCCGCTCGCCCGCTGCACCTCCGTCCGCTGCGCCGCCCCCCTCTCCTTCCACCCCTCCCGCTCCATCCGGTCCTGCTCGGCCACGCCCAGCAACAACGAGGCCCAGATAAAGTGGGGATTGCATTGAACTGAACGAACCTTTGAGGAGACAGTTCCCAATCGCAACCACGCTCCTTTTCATTCTTCGTGCCTCAAAAGTATTCATTCCAAATTTCGAAGATATCACTCCAGAGGTTTTAACGTTTTTCTCGCACGTACACAAACATAATGCACCCACTTTTATGTAACAGGAACACGAAGCTAAGCAATGTGTATGTGTGGGTAAACAAAAAAATCATATCTTCGGAACCATGGAGTATTATGGTAAAACAAAAACTAATTTGGCTCCATCGGTAGAGCCTATAATGTGTTGAAACTTCATTTTGATAGACTAAGAAGTTATTTAGTTAAAGCGGTTCATACAGTTGGACAGAGAGAAAAGAGGACAAGGTCTAAAATTCAACCCTGCGGGACCCCATGATCAATGCAAACAATTGGAAATTATTACTTATAACTAAAGTTATAAGTAAATAATGCACATGCCAGTAGTGTATTTAAATTTTTGCAACAAATTTTGAAGTACGAAGATACGCAATCAAGGCATCACCAAAACCTTATGAAATCAATAATTTATACTCAATGACGGCAAATATTTTCAAAATATCTAAAGATATTTCAATTAGCATTTCATTTTGATCTGTTGATTAAGCAACATATTTAAAAAAATGGCTTAGATTTTGATTCTTTAAATCCATCTGAGTCTAAAAACGCTTCATTTTTTTCTGAGAAAAGTTTCGATTCTTATACAGAAGAGTGTAGAATAATTTTGAGAAACCTAACAAAAAAATTAGGTGATAATTTTGTATTTCATTCCCCCCCTTTTTTTTAAAAAAAATGGCTTAATTTTTGCAGTTTTGAAAATAGCTGGTATTCCTATACACAAAGAATCAATGAATATGTGAGTTAACACGTGAATAAAATTAGGCACACAAGTCTTTCATAAGTAATCCGGAAATTTATTTACACCAGCCGAGTTATTTACCGATTTGAAATTCCCGACCACAGAAACGATCGTGCGAACCAGTTGCGGGCCAGTGCGACTTTACGTTGTCCACCTGTATTATAGAGAACCTAGCGGCGGCATCCGAACTGCCGACATTAGCCATTAGCACATTAATCATTTAATTGAATTCCCTTCTAATATGTAGTTCTTTTTTAATTACTACCAGTACATCAGTCATTCATTTACATCTATTTTTCCTAATATTTACAGTTGAGTTAACGGTTAGTAGCTCTGAAACTTCGCATCTTACTTTTTTACTAGGAAAGCAGATGTATTCCCGAAGGGCAAAGCTCAGCTGCCTTTTCATCTGTATAATGGCGAGTTTTTTGACGGCAGAAATGGAATTACGTGCCGAACGAATACATTTTTTTGAAGGGGGAGGGTTAATTCCGATTAAAGATTCATTATAGGCGCGACCATTCAAGTAAAAATAAACGTACGTTGTGTACATTCGAGTAATAAAATATAATTAATCGTTTTTTATTCACCATATGGGTTTATGAGGGTTCTATTGATCGAGCAGCGACAAAATGTCCGAGGGCCTTGCCTCAAGGCCTTTTTGTCGCCAGAGATCATTAGAACCAGTTAACGCTAATGGTACATTACTTAGTTTGTCTCTTCACAGTTCCCTCTTTTAAGTCCATTTCATAATTCTATCCATTAGAGAACATGTAGCATCATTCAACTGTTTTCATATTTCCCTCGTAATCACATCCTTTCGATCCAGGTAAGGTGCGCAGTGTATGTCGAGTTCCGTATCGAAGACTATAACAAGCTATAACGTATCAGTAAAAGATTTTTGGATATCACATTATGAGTGCAAAGCAGTATCTTCGTCTCAGAAGGAAGTTGAGCGAATGGCGTCATTTGACAATCATAACCACGGAGGAGGAAAATAAAGACGTGTCTTCCGCCCGTATTCGGAGGCCGAGCGGAAAGATCCGCGCAGTTCCATTGTTCTAGTGCAGTTGAAAACCATGTTTCTGCAAGTGAGTTTCGCAATTGTTTGTCTGATTTCGTTCGGAGTCGTTGACTTGCGCTACATCCAGGGCGATTCCCTAGCGCCTTGTTCACACGGATCAAATACGGTCCGCAATGCTTATGAGCACTCCAACGGAAGCCTAGAGTTTGCAGGACACCTGTATCCGAGTTCCACGTGGAGGAAGAATGAAGATGGCACCTTCAGTGTATGTAAATGTGTTGTTAAACCGTGTGTCCGAAAGTGTTGTAAGCAAGGGTGGGGGACTCTGTGGAAAAAATTCCATAATCAGTATTCTCAGTGCGTCAAAGCAAGAAGGGCGCATCGTGATCGTAGTGGACTACGACCTAATGTTTATAATACGAACTTAACGTTGTTCATTAAAGAGAATGTGTCGTTGTTTGATGATCATTTTGATATTGTGTTTGGTATACCTTGTTCTGAACGAAGATTAATTCCTTACGAAGATGAATTGGATGATATCTATTTACTAAGCAATGGCAAACTCTGGAAAACAAATGAAACATACAACATATCCAAGTACTGTTACGAAATTACAATGGATACTGGGCGACTCGTGCCTGTCATATGTCTAGATCCAACAGACATTCCCGTAAAAGAGACATTACTCCACGTGGGAATGCTGGTATCGTCGCCTTTCCTTGCCGCTTCGTTCATTGTTTATGCAGTTTTGCCTTCTTTACAGACAGTTCATGGCTGCAGTCTCATGAGCTATTCATTGGCATTATTCACTGCATACGTCTTTTTCCCAAACTACTATCTATTTTACGATGATATGGCTCATGAAGTTCAAATGATGTGCGGTGAGTACTGTAGAATGTTATAACCTTTCGACCATTTCTAAGTTTCATTTCACTTTCTACTGTTAATGGGACTTTCTCTAAAACATCGGCTCTGAAAACTTATCAGAATTTTCTCATAATTCATAATATTTCCATTTCATATTTCAGTTAACTCCCTTGGATTATTTAAAAATATATTTCAGATAAAGTACAAGTATGTTTACTGTACGTGAACATTCAAATAATGAATTGTTTAAGATAATTTGTAGCTTAGTTAGAATAATGGAATGCAGAAAAATTACAAATTTTGACTTCGACACTAGCTTAATAGCAAGTTCTTCCTCGCACGTCAGAGCTTGCAAGAATAAGCAACATCCTGTTCTTGGGCGTCTGCGGAGAACCTTACGTAGTACTACGCTTTACGTAGCAAGAGAACTTACAACGAGAAACGACGATTTTTGGACAAAAAGCTCTTATTGTGGGATCCTGATACCGACAGTAGATAATTCATGCTACTGCATGTAGTAAATATCTTCCTTCTGACGCAGAATCAGAATGCACATTTTGTGGGTCCTTGATTTCGAAATAGTGATTTTCGACAACCCGTCTATCCGACGTAGCCCAGTAGAATTAGACTAACAACTAGTGATCAAAAGGAAAAAAAAATTGTTGAGTTTTGAAACTTAGCATGATTCTTCGTTTGTATCTACCGCAGATTATTAAAAACTCTTGCGCGTTATAATAAATGATGATGTGATGAGTTTAATGCTCGGAAGTACTTTTATTTTTTTCCACATTTATTAACAATATGCATTTGCTTATTTTGCGCAAAATATGAACCTTTTACGTCTTATCATTATTTGTGCTTACTTGGGAGTATCCAAAGTCATTGGGTTCGACATTACATAAGGTACGATAACAGATAATTAATTCTTAGATTATTTGATAAGAATCAAATACAATATTCAGTAAAGGATTGTATACACTATCAACATATAAATTACATATAACAATATATGAGTTCCAATATCTTCAAGTAAACGATAACGTTTTCCTTGTATGTAGAGAAACAAATAAAACTTGAGAGTCCCAATGACGAACTTAAGTAATAAGAGACTGTAAAAAATATGGTGCCAGTTTCATTTTAGCAAGAATTGATAAGAAAATATGTGTCCATTGTTTGCAGCGCCCATCGCTGATTGGGCGCTTTGTAGACTGCGCTCATTGACTGAGGTGTGTTGACATAGACAACATGTGATATAATATTATTACATAGCCGTCACTAAGGGGCGAGAAAGCATGTGCTGTTTTAGCACCTCTAGTTTTCTTAATGAAATGTAGCCATCAAATGCAGATATTCAAATATGGTCATGCTGAAGTTTTCAAACAATGAGTATTTTTGACGAATTGAGCGTCAAAGGCTCTGAAAATTATGTGATTTTTGATCGTAATTGTAGGTGTTTTGAGGCAGTTGAATGCTACGTTAGTTAGAATGTGTATAGTATTTTGTACTTCTTTTCTTACATTGGAACTTTTGTTACAATATTTTAGAAATCACATAAAACCAGTTAGAAATAAATATGAAATATAGATTGCTAGACTTCAATCGCTCGTTTCCAATTTACGCAATTTGATGCTACATAATTTAGATATTACATATGATTATTATTTCATATTTCATTTTATTAGTATCTATTGACTTATTTTAAATTGCGTTATTCAATTGTGTTAACTGTGGTAACCAATAATACCGGTCATTGTTGTTATTACCCTTTGTTGTAACGCCGCACAGGTAACACTATAATGACGGCTGGTTTTCGTTGGCAGAAGTAAAAACGAATTCTTTTATATATTTGTAGAATATTACAATACCATAGATCTCTCACGCTGTTAATATGCACATTTTGCAATTGTAAATAGCAATTTGTAAATATTATTATATTTGTTAAGTTTGTTAAAGTGTTTGAAATGACTTGTATTGATGTTTCGAAAACTCAAAAATTGTCTGTAAAAAAGAGCTTCAAATTTACAGTAGCCCTTGAATGCCATTTTCTTAAAACCGGCTCCAAATTGTTCAAAGAAAATTACCACTAAAGACGACGATTCACTCTTCTCTAATGTGCTTAAAGTTGTATTTCCATTCTACTATTAGAATGAAAGATACTTTAGGCGGCGATAGATAGCAGCCTGCAAGATTATGTGGGAAGTCAGAGTAGCTATCCGAGATCAAAGACAATAAAAGACCAATACGGGAAAGTCTGTTCCATTCTGTGACCCCGCTAGTTCTTCATCGTTAAGACGATGAAACAAGTACATGTAGTGGTAAATGCATTTCTTTGGCTCGAAGCTTGTGCCATTAATCTGATTTGGGCAGGTGCTTCGCAACAACGCCTGTGCGACGCAACCCGCAAGGCAGATAACGGGCGCGGGATCTATTCTAGCAAACAAGGGAACAATCGGCATTCAGCAAGGACCCTATCGGCATTAGCCTGGAATCCATTCTAGCCCCAAAAGAGGGATCCATTTCTTCAAATAACAGTACACACAATTGCCTACCAATCCAAGAAATTGTAAAATATTATCGTAGACAATCGTAGGTTGATGTATTCGTTGAAAAATTTGGAATGTCCTCACACCTCAAACACAACAAAAAACATTCGTGACTTACGTGGTGTACAAGTACTTTGACTCTTCTCCAGAATATCTATCTCAAGGGGCTGAATCAGTTTGCCTTACTATCTGTGGGGAATTTGGTAGCCAGTGGAAGTGTTTAAATTCTGAAGAGTGTTCTTGGAGCCACTTTGTAGCAATTTTAGACGTGTGGACTGAAGTTTCGTCTTGTTGGAATTGTCCAAGTCTGTCGGGTCGCACAATGGACACGAATTGGTGCAGGTGATCAGACGTGCTAGATGCTTAACCACCCGCCATCTGTCGGAGTCGTATCTAGACGTATCAGGGTTTCTATATCACTCCAACTGCACACTTTCCATATCATCACATAGCCTCCACCAGCTTGAACAGTGCCCTGTTGACATGCAAGGTCCTGGGATTCATGTGGTTGTCTCCATACTCTTACAGTTCATCCGCTCCAAATAATGGGACATGAGACTCGTCAGACCGGGCAACGTGTATCCAGACATTAATAGATCAATGTTGGTGTTGACGGGCCCAAGCGAGGAGTAAGCTTTGTGTCGTGCCCTCATCAAGGGTCATACTTTATTGACATGGCTCCGTAACCCCATTTCTATAATATCTCGTTGAATGGTTCGCACGCTGACACTTGTTGATGGCTCAGCATTGAAATCTGCAGCAATTTGCGGAAGGATTGCACTTCTGTCACATGTAATGATTCTCTTCAGTCGTCGTCGATCCCGTTCTTGCACGATTTTTTGTTGGCGCCGCAGCGATACCGGAAGTTTGATGTTTTACCGGTTTCCCGATACTCATGATACACTCGTGATGTGGTCGTAGGTAGTAAATCCAAATTTCATCGCAACCTCGCTAAGAGATGCTATGCGTCATCTCTCTTTCTCCAACTATAACACCACGTTCAAACTCACTTCAATCATGATAACTTGCCATTGTAGCAGCAGTAACCGATCTAACAACTGTTGCAGTTGTTGACAGTCTTATATAATCCCGTCCGACCGAAGTGCCGTATTCTGATTGGTTCTACATTTCTTTATTTCAATACGCATGGTTGTGCCATTTTTTGGTTCTTCAGTGTGTAAATAATAGTTTAATTCAGGAAATGATTTTAAATATGAATTGTATGGTAACAAAACTTTTTAAAAAAACTATCAAAACTACTTACATGAATATGACAATTATGAAAATTCTAGAGAACTGAGTCTTCGATGTCTTTAATACCATGGAAGTATTGAAAATGAAAGTCCTAGAAACTGAATTAGCAGTGGGATCAATCAAATCCGAATGGATTCAGCATACGTTCCTACTCATTAATGTATTTTCTTGTATAATTTTGACTGTAAGATTCCCAAGGGCGAATCCATGGAAGGAAGAGCTGCGAGGCCATGCCCCCCACTTGGGTTAGAATTGTCGTGGGGGTTTTATATAACTTTCATGATTTCATTCGACTTAAGAAATAAAGAAAAATAGTGATGAATTTATCATTCTGAAAGAACTTTAAGTGATACTGATAATCGACTGTATGTATTTTATTTTATTTTGTTTTATTTTAATTTACACTTCTGTCCAACTCCATATAAATAGATTTTTGTACACAATTCGTGCAAAATTTGGATTGAAATCGTGTCACAGAATCCACAAGACCGTCCCGTGGGACTTGGATCAAGATATTCCATTGTAACCTGAAATGATTATAACTATACTATATATATATATACTATATATATATATATATATATATATATATATGATATATGATATTGTAAAGTAAAAGAATCGACGTTGTAACATTATATATAAATAAAAAAACAAATTGGGAATACACTAGAAATGAAATTACACATTTTGAAAGATGGACAATTATAATGCAAAGTTTAGATGTTGAAGAATACAAAGAATATGTTATCAAAACTATGTTGTACCAAGGGCGGATCCAGAAATTGTCCAGGGGGCAATTACTTTTTTTACTTTGACAAAGAATCAGATTTTACTAAAATATATTTTTGTATCCTCCCTTGACGGTACAACATAGTTTTGACTACATATTCTTTGTATTCTTCAACATCTAATCTTTGCATTTTAATTGTCTAATCTTTCAGAATGTGCAATTTCTTCATTTCTAGTGTCTTCTCAATTTGTTTTTTTTATTTCGTCAGAAAATTCTTGAAAGTGTTTCTATTTCTTTTTCTGTTTTCGGCACTGAATCATTAAAAAAGAGATTTAATTTCAGAGTTTAGAACATTACCAAAACAGCTCATTTTAATATCATAGCCGTGTTCACAAGCTATAATGGGCATAAATTATTTGTAATCGATAACAACAGAAAATAATGTGATTTTATGAAACCAAATATTTGTTTAATGAGTCAATTTTGAATAAATTTGCCCAGAATCTACCGACTGCAGACAATATGAAAACATTAATAAAGAACTGAAATAATCACTTTAAGAAAGTGTAGAATCTACTTTTATCTGTATATATGAACTAAAGACGCAAGAAAAGGAAATAAAGAAACATGTGCATTGAGTTACAGCGCGATAATCTCTAAATGTAGTGAACCATTACTTCACATGGAGTGAGATACTTTATGTAAAGTTCCTGAGACATTTTCAAATTTTTCAAAAATTATCATAACATTTTTTGATCGAATATTATTGTCGGATAACGTAATGAACGCATAAAAGAATGGCGCAAGTCTCAATTCGTTAAATTCCTAATTTTTCAGTAAATGCCAAAATTCAGTTTTTTTCGGCGTCTTCCTACGACTATAATTTTAAAGAAGAGATAATTTTTATTGAAGCTTGAAATAAATTCCTGTTCAATCTTTCAAAAACATGAGTATTGTCCGTGAAATATTGTACGAAATATAGGTGAATTTAAAAATATTAACATTTTTTCTCTAAAACCACTCCAAACTTTTAGTTTTCTCCCCTCATATAATAAGTGGCTGTAAAAAAATAAGG
Organism: Gryllus bimaculatus; assembly: GCA_017312745.1. Classification (NCBI taxonomy): domain Eukaryota; kingdom Metazoa; phylum Arthropoda; class Insecta; order Orthoptera; family Gryllidae; genus Gryllus; species Gryllus bimaculatus. The sequence goes on from BOPP01000049.1 coordinate 1,024,083, forward strand.
TGCTAGTCTCACTTTCAGCTATCTCCACGTTTTTTTAAGCTTACAAAAAGTTAACGGTTCAAAATTGCAAAACTGAAGACAGATTTTTCCCTCAGACAAAGTCTGTTATAAATAATCAGCTCCTTAAAAAGTTCCTATACATTTAAAAAAATGTAGTTTTGGCCTAACTTTCGTATGAAATTAAAGCAATTCCTAAAAGATATTTTCTCTAAAATCTTCCCAATCTTTTTCTTTACATGTTTTTCAATGGAAAGAAAAAAAATATACTTAAAAAGATGGAGAGTTCTCAATTTCATTCAACTCACTAAATTTTCTAATATTGCAAATTTAGATATGATCCGAGATGAATGCGCTTTTGTAGAAGGAAAGTAGGGGCGTTTACAAAGAATGGCGTTAGTGTCAGTTTCGTTGAACTCTCCTTATTTCCGAAAATTTCGAAAAATTGACATTTGGAAATCACCAAAGGGAAGATGAGATGTTTTTCATAAACGAAATTGCTTGCCACGGTTAATAATGGACGTTAAAAAGAGGTTTAAGGACGCAGCCTCTGTAGTGTTACATGCGATACTCATTTCCTTTTCCTGTGCTCTGAAATCTTGTTCAGCGATTGGCTGATTCATTTTGTCAACTTCCTCAGGATGTCTTAAGTTGACATGAGGTATATTCTGAACCACAAAACGGGATTCCAGTGCTGAGGAAAGTGCAGAAGGCCGCAGGAAGAGGCCATACCGCAGCTTCCAGCGAGTGACGTGACTTTCGCCTGAACCAGTCTTATCAGATAGGTACCCGAAGACGCCGCGCCGTGCCGCACCCCAGGACGTCAGTTTCTCTCCGAAATGGCCGCGTTCGGGACTAACGCGACGGCCCGCTATGCCTACGTGTTCGTGTTTGTGTTGTGCGCTTGGGCATTGCAGTGGGTGCAGGTGCGAACTGCAGCCGTGGATTCTGCAGAGTACGAAGAAACCCCGCGATGCTCGCCCTCACTAGCGCTCCCCGTGGATCCCAGCCGGATTTACACCGCCGATCAAATATGGCACGCCAACGGCACAACGTGGTTTTGCCCCTGTGACATCAAGCCTTGCTTGTGGATGTGTTGTCCGGAGGGAATGGTTTTCAACGAAAACGATACTTGTGTGGACGTGGGCTGGATGCCCAGGACCGTGGAGATGACAGATGAGACAATGTTACGAAATGTTTCCATTGATTCGTTATATCTCCGTCACGAACAGATTTGTCCTGGAAATCGATTACTTCTCGATCCCGAGGAATTTCCAGAAGAAAATTTTACGCTGTATTCTAACTTAACACTCAACACCTTTGAGGGTTCCGTCGAGCCGGGGGAATATTGTGTAGGATTTTCAGAAAATAAGATGTTGCGTGTTGCGATGTGCTACTATTTAACTGGCATCCCACCTACGCAAACTGCACAGATAATATATGCTACTTGTATGATTTTTTCTCTGCCTTTTCTTTTGGCAACGTTTCTTGTGTATGCGATCCTGCCTAGACTACAAAACGTACATGGCAAGATCGTCATGTGCAGCGTAGGAACATTGTTTGTGGCTTATCTTTCACTGATAGTTGTTAAGCTGGGAAGCTTTTCTTTTTCCTACAGCGTTTGTCAACAAATAGGTAAGCCTTATTTTAACTGTTCAAATTTATGATTTTGCCAGAATAGTATTACACGGTGGTAATTCCAGCAGTGGGTTATTCCAATGATCGAGTAATTCGAAGAAAAAAAATATTTCAAACAAATTATATGAAAAGAGATGATTCAAATGTTGCTGATTAGAACTCATCTGTTTATCGTAAATAGTAAATTAAAATATTCCACTGCATATGAGAAGCATGGTAAGGGCCGATTGTGGTAGCCGAGATCGCTAAGGCAGAAGTGCCATGGCGATCACGGACCATAAGGATCGTGGGTTCGCAACCCGCTTCGGCCATGGTTGCGTCTGTGGTCTATGAATTGTCTGTAATGTGATTGTGTGTCCCCTGGTTGGCGTCAGGAAGACCATGCTGCCATATCAGTATGAAAATGAGTGTTAAAAATTGATAAAAAATGAGCCCGCCCCATTAGTGTCGACCCCTTAGAAACGAGAAAAGGGCGAAGATGAAAAATTGACAAGTAAGTTAATGGCTGACAAAATTTAATTAATTACATAGAAGGTTATAAATGAACAGTTTATTGAGGTAAAATTAACACACGTGTCCACTTCCGTCACTTGTTTTTTTTATTTCTATCTTATTAAAATGTCAGTATAGTATCCTACTTAGCGAATCTTTATTTCGTTAACACTACATTTTTCTGAACAGTGAGTAAACTTATGACACATTCTTAGAGTGCAATTCAGATTCCACTTTATTCATTTAAACACAACTAACGTTCATTCTTGCGAGTCAGTAAGTAAAAGTCTTCATGAGGCCTAAGCGATAAAGAATTTCCGTAATAAAGAAGAGTGATAAAGGAAGATCTAAGTGGGTTTTGGCTAAACATCCAAATTCAAACCTGTATTGCAAATTGTTATTGTTACTTGAACGAGAGGAAAGAAACCGCGAATAAAGGCGAGAAGAAAAGACACCGGCAGCCAAATGAAGTGAACAGCACAATTTTCGGATTGTTTAACCGAACCCTCACTAAGTGCCGCGACGAGGATACATAGCAGATAATCGCGATTACCTGTGTTTAAACGGCCGATCTCGGGCGTTTTAACTCCACGTGAGTTTAAACGCCGCGTTTAAACGCCGAGTTACCGCGTTTAAAGCTCGTGGTGACACTCCCGAGAACCTTTAACGCGATTAAACTTCAAGATTAACTAAGTTAAACACAATTTCTTGTCTGTGTGATGTGCTGCAAATAATGAAAGCAAGAAAGTGTGTTCTACTGCAGCATCACTAGTTTGGATTTACTAATAAGACTCGAGTAGCAGAGGAAAGCGTGAATCAGGACAGTGCCTTAAATTTAATTTCATGAAAACAAATCTAAGGGTGAAATGAATAAGTGTTTAATAAAATGCATTGAAAATTTTAAATTTGAAAGTGGCAAAGAATAGGGGAAAATATGCTTAAAAAGACAAGCTCTTGTTTATTCAACTCACAGAAGTTGCATTAAAACAACAAAGAGCATTGTAAAGAAGGGAAAGAAGAGTGATGTTGAAAATCATATTGCTGAAACCATTCGGAGAACATGGGTGGAATTAAGAGGTTAATAGTGGTTAAAAAAGACATTACAGAAAAAATGAACACTAACTGGACGAAATGCGTTATTTGAAATTTGTGATTGGTTACACCATGAGATGTACCTGAAGATATAAAGTACTCGCGATAATAATGAGGGAAAACGAATACAATTTTTCGTAGTTGTACCTTTCATTGCATTCGATTTGTACACAATTATTTCCTTTATTTTTGAAATGTTTGCATGTTCGATTTTGTCGTATGAAACTTGTGTACTTCTACTGAGTGACGTGACAAAACGACACTTCATTAAACTATTACCATTTACTAGAAAACGTCTATTTCGTATAGCTTTTACCGTACTCATCATTTACTATTGATGCGTGCCTAATTGAGGCGTAGAAAGAAATGTGAGCTGTGCCACACGAACAATTAACTGAGATGTAGTTTTGCGTTTCTTGTAAAGAAGGAATTTGAATACTTAAATGCATAGTTTATTACTATTTTTATTATAATATTTTATTATTTTTTATTTTCTTATGAATATAATACAGAATGAAACTACTGGTGCTACTGCAGCATATACTCTCCAGCGTTATCGGAAACAGCAACGTAATAATGAAATATTGCATTTTCTGTGCTACTAGTAACACCTCAACTATTACTCGAAAACCTCCAATTCAACCAATTCCAACAAAGCGCTTCTGATGCATATCTGCATTCATTCCGATAGTCGGGAGCAGCAATCATTTCTTACTTTGACAAATGAAACAAACAGGAATAAATTAGACTGGTTTAGTATTCGCACCAAATAATGCAGAAGCCTGCAACGCACAGCTGCCAGCGCAGAGTTTTCAAAACTATGTCCAATCGCTCGGCAAATAACATTAATTCTTGACAAAAACGCTTATTTCTACTTGCATTCAGATTTCAACTTCTTTATCGGTTAGTCGTACATCATACATAGTTGATAAATAACTAATGCTAATGAACTAATTCAACGATTTGTAGTGCTACGTTAATTTATTGCCGCCGTTTTATATTGACACCGCCTCAATCGAAGCGCAGGAAATTAACACTTTGAGGTGAATGTTCATTAGATCGACCACGGTGAAGTGCCCCTACAAATACTTGAAATGAAAGTAAAATCTCTGGTCTTCAAGACGGTATGAAATGATTTGGCCCTTACCGGCCTAATGTTTTTAAAGAACAAGTTCAAATTAGCGCAGGCTTCTTTAAGTTATTGAAGAAGATATACGGTTACTGTACCTTTTTCATTTTATTCAATACGCAGTAATTTTTTTAGGAATCAGATATGAAGTGTAACATACCTCACCGGGTATTATGAGGAATAATTATAACCGGCTACAGAATGGTACGAACTTTGCCGTATTAGTTTTCTATTTCTGATTAGCCATTTGGTGTCGGTTAGCTATTCGAACTTGCAACATATTCTTGCCTGCTGCCATCTATCGCCGCCCAAAGTACATTTGTTTTTCGACATTTTCTTACTTTTTCGGTTTCCTAATTGTAGAGCGGAAATATTATTTTAAGATTATTAAATAATTGTAAAATTGTCCTAAATGACAATTTCCTTTGAAAATTTTGGAGCTGTTTTTTAGGCAATGGCATTCAAGCACTACTGTGAATTCGAAATTTGTACCTCTTTTTCACAGAAAATATTTGAGTTTTCGAAAATCTTAAAGTTATTTTAAGTATATTTACTCACAAATACAATATTTTACAAATTGCTGGAAATGTGCTTATCAACGGTGTGAGAGATCTTTTAAAAATTTTCATTTGTGCAATTTAAAAAAATAACAAAATAATGCACATAAATTAACTTTACATCAGTTGACTTTTCGATAAACTTTATATAACATTATTTAAAGCATATGTACACATAAATATAATAATGTGAACAAATCACCGATAATATAAATATTGACGACGTGAGAGGCAAGTAAATAACCTGCATTTTTTTGTAATTTTTGAAAAAAAACAACAAAAATGTGCAATATGGCGTTTATATAATCTTATACAGAACATTTAGAACTATCCCCACCAAAATTTTAAAGAAAAACTGGGGAATTTTTTGAGAAAAAGAGTTTTTTATAGTTTTTATAAATTGCACATGTTGCCCGCAATATTGCGCGAAAACTACTAAAATATTCAAAACCATGAACTGGACCTTAATGAAAGAACTCACTATGGAGAACAAATTGTATATAAAGGAAAATTCTCTATCTTCAATATTCTAGTTGTAGGAAGTCGCCCGAAAAAAATTGAAATTTTCGAAAATTCAGTGTTAAACCAGAAAATAGAATCTGTACCACTTTTATAAATATATTTATATATTTTACTCTATACTACAAGAAAACAAAAGAAAAAATTTGCAGCCATTTTTGAGAGAATTTTGAAAATTTTTGGGAGGCTTACCGTAAAGTACTTCTAAATTTTGAAGAATCTTTTCAAAATTTCAAAGTTTCGACTCGAGCCAGATGGACCGAGGTTTCTTTAATTTGGAAAATATCCTACGCATGGTTTAGCTCGTAGTAGTATTCACAGACACCAGACGGACGGATAGACAGGCAGATGGCAGACGGACGTTTTGATGAAAACAACTTTTTCGGTATCAGGGGACTCCAAAACGTGTATTTCCTTTGAAATCTCGAAATCGATTTTCTGTCGCATTACATAATTTCCCTATATTATGTATTCGTATTACTCCGTATATACATACGTAAACAGGAAAGTAAAAATGCTGGGAAATTCATCGCAAACGGAAGCACTGGCTCGCGGTCTACGAGTTACCCTGTACTCGTCGTGCTATAGTCAGCGTTGGTTCTCTTAGGGCGCGAGAAAAAACCGCGACAAAAATATGGGTTATCAAATAACTTTCGAATTATTTCTAAGAGGATTAGGTTAAACAAGGTTTACTAAATAAAACTGCTATATCTTATCATTGCCAGCAACTCGACGTTCAACAGTTATTTTCAATTGCTCCTGATATAATCATATACTCATTATTTCAGGCATGTATGTCTCTCTAATAAAATCCCAAATTCAACCTTTTTATGTCTCATTATATGGGTTATGGATTTATGATGATTAAACTCTTAATGGTGATCACATTGGTTCTTTTCCTACAAGACCATAATCTTTAAACCAATAATAATTTCCCTTTACAATTACTTTTCTTTTTACATTTGCACCTTCAACATTATTACAATCACAATGCCAACTAATCTTAATATTACAATTCCACACTAAATATGATGAAGAAAATATCTATGTCATAATTCCAGTTACAAATATCGCCTTATTTTTAACATGACCCCCTGGTTTTTCTTTAACTTGTCCTTATCACGATTAATAATGTGGGTTTTCCTACACCCTTCACATATACATTATTACCAGCTTTAGAAGAATGAAACATAAAGTTATTATTATCTTCCCACTAATAGCAGAATTACATCCCACCATGCAATGTTGTCCAAATACTAATGAAGCCCGCTTGTTTGCCCGCCTCGTCCCGGGCGTTCGAGGCGTTCGGCGCCGTCCGGGTTGGAGGCGTCCCACTCGCCGAGCCGTTGCCTCCACAGTGCCTCAACTGACATTCAGCGACACTAATAACATATGCCTTGCTTACACAACCATGTCTTGGCATCACACCATGCAATGTCACTTTCCCAGTCGCAGTCTAGTTCACCAAGTGGCGGTCACTCGCCACCGACACCAATTCTCCCCAGTTTTCTGCTTTTCTCCACCTTAAATTATCACCATATCATTATGTTTATCACTTTACAATCCTGATAGTGCCACTATCTTACTCGATTCCACCAGATTACTACTTTCATGTTGTATCCATATGACTATTTTTCAAATATTGCTAATCTTACGATTTTTAAAATTTATTTATGTTAAATTTTTACTCGCCTTTCAACTATTTACAGTTAAGATGTTAGGAAGGAATTCTGAAACTCAAGAAAACGTGCGCAGATAATATTTTCCCCCCTACGTCACATGCAGTTTTTACTGTTTTTTTTTGACTCAATAAATCTAAATCTAAATCCACTCTCCTTGCAAGCCAAGCCCTCTCTGCTCCCCCTCACGACCGCGTCGCCTGCTTTGTCGCGCCAAAGACCCGTAAGGCCGTGAGTCGTGTGTATGTGTATACATAAGTTTCGCGTAGTTGTTAATGCCGTCCGGAGAATTTGCTGCCTCAGGGGAGGCCCCGCATGTCGACCTTGGGCCCCTCATGTCTCAGCGGCGGGGAGGGGAGAGGAGAGGCTGCGCGGCAGGCCGGTCGGCCGGTCAGGCACCGCAAAATATTGCGGCAATATTGCGGTGAACAGTCCGTGGCGGGAAGTGCATGAGTTTTGCCTCTCATAAGTTCTTGTAAAAATTGTGTGTGTGAGCGATCTAGAAGCAAGTGATGCGTGAGATTGTATTATGGAACAAATGTAAGAACTGAATTTCATACTATTGGGTTTTGAAGAAAGCTCAAAATAATAGACTAAAGTAGACCCGCAAGAGAACTTCCAGGTTTGACTGCAAAATTCGAAGTCCGGAAGCGAGGGTACAGCAGACATTTCTGTACTTCTGATTACTCTTGACACAAATGGTTAACGGGTTGCCCTAAATTGAACCAACTCTTTCTCTGGCCATCTCTTCTTTTTTCTTCGTCGCTACCGCTTACGCAATAGAGATAAAGTTATATAATGCTGCGCGATAAAACAGCGAATTTTCGGCAGAAAAACTCGTATTACATGGCCCAGGTAACGAAAAAGAGGATAAATCCAATGGTTAAATTTAAAAAATTCTCTAACACGTAGTGTAGTCAGAAACCATATTTTGTGTATCCATGATATAGAAAAATCGAATGATGCCAAAACGTCTGTCCGTCTGAGAACAACGCTTGCGGCTAAATCGCACTGCCGATTTTCTCCAAAATGATTTTTCTCTATCGATTTGATTGATATCGCGCCCCCTTGAATTTGAAATTGACATTCTAACTGTGGAGTGCTGTTTTCATGAAGCAACTGGGACATTATCAAAATTTTCACAAGAAATCGCCCCATTTTTTTTCTTTTATAGAGAATAGTGTGAAGTACGTTTACGAGAATGGTGGAGATCTCATTTTCGTTAAAAACTTATTTCTAGAAAACTGCAAAAACTCAAAAATTTTCAGCGTCTTGCTACAATTGTAATTAGGAAGATGGAGATTTTCTCCTTAATGAAATTCATTCCGTAAAGATAGGTTTTGAAATTTGGGCGAAAAAGTTTGTGCAGTTTTAGCACCACTAGTTAGCAATGATAAGTGTAGTAACGTCTGCGCAAAATAATGATTCAACAATATAATTTCCCTTGCTAGTTGTTGAGGCAAAGATGAAGAGACAAGAAATAGTTTGTGCTTTGGCCAGTGGCGTCCGGAACGGTGAGAGGGCAGCAGGGACAAAATGATCCAGGCCCCTACTTAATTGGGGCCCCGAATTTTTTTTTCATTCAAAAGAAATACCGTTTAATTTGTTTTTGAGAAAAAAATATTTTTCATAAGTTATTTCTGATGCATGGAGAAATCAATATCGTTTATGAATTGGGAGAGAAGGGAATTTTGTGTTTGAAATGAGGGAGTCATAAGAATAATCTGCCCTACGCCCCTGCTCCCTCTGGGCATCCCTGGCATTTGCACTATGTAGTTTCGGTAATATCTCAGTAGACTTGCAAGTAAATACTTAGAAAGCTTCACAAATTTCGAAACACAAGGAAATGGTAAAGACGAACAGACGCATATTAAGACGACTCATAGATGACTCGTAGAGGTCTGGCACTTCGGAAGACAAGAACAAGCTTTCAGAAAACGCGACGAATTTTTCACGGGACGCGGTGATTTATAAACATCGGTTAATATAGGAAAATTCATAAGAACATTAGATTTACTCAGCACGTATTACCAACTCCTCAGTGATCATTTGAAAAATGCAACAGTTTTCAGGGGTACTTCATCTGCTATCCAGAACGATTTAATTGAAGCTGTAAGAGATGTTATAGTATACAATTACAAAGGAACTTGCCGCCGCCTATTCTTCTAGACTAGTCGTTCATACATAATAAATCCAGCTCAATCATTTTGTGTTATGTGAACAAATCTGGGGAAGTTCAAGAAATGTGCAAGAGGTTGTACAGACGTCAGCGTTGATAGATCTAGCTATGCGCTGTATAACCATATCATCAATCAAGAATTGATTTTAATATAGGCAAGAAAATAGTTAGACTTATGAGTGGTCAGCCGTTAATGTCTTTAATGCCGTTAATTTAGGCGGACTTCAGGAGGTTGAAAGAAATGAAAGTGTCGTTTCCACACTCATTGTTACAGACATATTATTTTTATATTAATTTCTACCTGTTCATTTGCATTACAATGCTGTTGCGGTCTTAATTTAGTTTTGCAGCACGCAGTCACGTGCATTGACAAGCATAGACTTTTCTTTCGATCTCTCACCAGCCTATTTTCTCTTGTTGAACAAAGAGGTCGGAAACTATTTGTTCTCGTATGAACCAGAAGCTGCCTAAACCGGCACCAGCGCGTTGGAACGTCAACGCCCGCCTCGTGAACTCCTTACGAACCCAAAGGGAAAATTTAATATTATTATTTGAACATCTGACAGATCCAGAAAACAATGCTGATTGGGAACTGTGAACATTGGTGAAAGCACAAGGTTTTTGCTTTTTGAGCCAGTTAAATATTGCCTTCCTCTTTGAAACATGCTCAGTAATTTATGTATATACTGATGTTCTTTTCAATATATTACAAGGCAAATCCACGGATATCGGATACCGCCATTCCAAAGTGTTACAAAGTAAGGAATGTTTAGAGGAACTCGGAAGGGAATGCCAAAGGATTTAGCAGAATACTTCTTCTGAGGTTATAAATAAAAATGTACAAAACAAAAGGAAAATTAGTGAACCAAGAAACATCACGCACAGAAGAATTTTCCATGAGTTTTTAACAATGTACTCAATGAGATAAGATATACATTTTCCAATTTTGTAAGTTTAGTTTGATTACCTCTCTAGATTTCTCAAAATTAATGGACTACAAAGCATCTTTCCCAGATCACATTTTCTCAAAGCTTTTGAAACTTTTATTCAATATGCTTGAAAAATGAATTGAGTGGTTTGTACTCGTCTCAAGACCATAATTGCAAGGGAAATCTGTTACACTGTGAAAAACATGAACGAGAGAAACTTGAAGTGGTCCGTGCTGGAAGTATACAAATTTCCATTCCTCCGATATCCTGGTTCGCCATTTTATTCGCCCGATATTCTGGTTCGTTCGGAATCATTGCATAATAAGCACAAATAAGTATTCTCTTACATCTGCAAGACTAGAATTGTGTGTAAAACTTTTGAAGAAAGTCTTACAAACATCTCTCAAAATTCTCAGTAGAGTACACCAGTGAATCATCTTAAGATATTCAATGATATTCTTGTATTCTACCTAACTACTCTTACCTTGACTTCAGACAATACTTACATTTACGGAAGTTCTCTTAATCGTAAGGCCTTGACTGTGTGACATCACAAATATCTGTTCAATGTGGCCCGGACGCTCTAAATCGGGTCTAATCGGGAGGGTATTATTGTAAACTCATTCAATCAGTAGCATTTCTAGACAGATTAATACATTTATGTAATATACAAGTAGGCGAAGACACATCGAACACCCTAACTGGGTTTCCACCATTTAATTCCATGTAGAAGAATCGTAATTTACGTATTCTGGGTAGTTGATGCATTTTCGAGACATTGAAAAGTCTGCATACAGACAGCATGGATTGAAGAGTGAATATAGAAAACTGGACAGAGGTACTGCACTTTCCGAGTTGTTGGTTCTTTGTTAATTAAATAGAAGTAATTACTTCTTTCAGTTTGGAAACAGTTGGAATCATAAGAAGTCTTCAGTTAATAAAGTGTTTGTTCGCTTTCATCCCAATCATGCACTTAGAAATTTTCTCAATTGTAAATGAAGTGGCAACGCCGTGGATTTGGATAACCTTCTGTCCCGCCTTGAGCAAGTGCGCTTCCTGACTGATACCACAGCACAGGAAAGACACGAGGCTGAGCCCTTTCCTGTGGGTGAGCTGTTGCGCCCAAGGAAGGAAGGTTCAACATGGGAGTTCCGAGTAGTGTGCTTCGGTACTCGTAGCTGCGACAATGTACCTCCCGTTGATTATGCTAACGTCTCTTACGTCAACATTCACAACAGCAGAGCCGTCGTTACTCGCATGCCCGCATGGAAGATCCGTGCTTCGCAATGGAACCGAAAATTCCGATGGGACTCTAAGTACTCCTGAAGGTCACAAGTATCCTAAAAACATATGGCAACGCACGTTAAACGCCAGTTTCGAAGTTTGCAAATGTGCTTCGCGCCCATGCTTTCGATGGTGTTGTCAAGAAGGGAGAGGAATTTGGTCGAATAATTCATTCACGTGTGCCAACATCACATACGATCATCAAGAAATCATAAAAAAACATCCAGTTGTTCATAATGCGTCCTTGGCACCTGTAATCGCAAATGATTCTGCAGTATTTTATCGGCACTTTGACATTGTGACTGAATTTCCACAATGTGAAGGAACAGATCGATTCTATCCTGAATCCGACGAGTTATCGGAGTTTCACCTGTTAGACAGTGGTTATCTTCGGGCATGGGGCGGGCAAATTTTGCACGATATTCACACTTACTGTTTTGTGATGTTTTTAGACTCAAAAGAACTTGTTCCAATTCTTTGCGAGGGCGACGAACCCCGAAAAGTGAGACTAACGTCTATTTTAATGTTGACGTCAGTACCATTCCTCGCGGCTACGTTTATCATTTACGCTTTGCTCCCTCAGCTGCATTCCATTCACGGGCGTAGTCTCATGAGCCACGTCGTGGCTATGTTTACCGCCTATCTTTGCCTCCCAATAGCAGATTTCTGTTTCGAAAGTTTGAAGAATACAGTATGCATGATGTTCGGTAAGTAACAATATGAATATTTGTAATAACCTTTACAATACCCAGAATGATGGAGAGCATGAAACGATTTTTTAGATAGTTAAATTTCTTTCTTTTTCTTCATTTGCTTACGTAGTAAAATATACAAAAAAATTCTAAATTTTACATTAAGATTTTAAAAATTAGTACTGAGAGTTCTACATATTTTAGAACGTGGTTTATTTCAGTTGTTCGTGTAAGATTGTGAGCTACAATATTATTATACGTTATTGATTGATTTGTTTCTGGGATACTCAACTACTATGATCAATAGTTCCGTACGTATTGAGCATGTCGTATCTAGATATTTCATTCGATTTTCTTTATTTTGTCAAATATTAAAAACTGAATGCAAACTATGGAGAAGCACAATGTGCACGCGTTCTCTTGAACTCCAGAATCATTCCCCGACTTTTTAACTTTATAAGTAGTCGAATGATGAATAAAAGTATAGACAAAGCAAGGTTAGCAACATATGAGCACAGACATTTGCAACTGATTCTCCAACTGATCTGACGGCCCCCCACGTGTGGTGTCCCCCCCCCCCACTGGTAGTGCGTGTAAGGAGCAAGGATTGGACAAGGAAGAGGAAGGAACGCTCGCGTGCGTTTGGTTGCTCATTTATTACAGTACTGCTTCGCCTGGCATTTACCGGAGAAACCACGTAAAACTGACGTTTAAAGCAGGCGGACACTACAATTCTCCTTCAGCCAGCGGCTAAATTAGCATTACACATAAAGCTTTTTTTATTTATTTCCTCCTGTTCGGCATTGCTGCCTTTCAGGGGTGTTAACATTTTACAAAATAATACTTTGACATTCGTTCTCACGCTAATTGTCCTGAATATTACAGGCTGTGTTCAGTGTATAATTTTTTTTAAAAAAAACTGATTTGATGTGAATTTATTTTTATAATTCATTGAATAAAATATTTGTATGTTATTATTTTATATAGCTGTTGGGAATTAATGACGTTGAGTATTTATGGAGGTCTGAGTTTATCCTTGGGAAATCGTGAGCATATTCTATTTGGTTTTGGGTAGTTTTTGCCGAGTTTGAAGTTGGGCGTGGCTGGAGATCCTGAAAGAGTGTCAAAGAACTTGTTCGAGGATTTTAGAATGTGTGTATTGACTCAATTCGTAATTCTCTGTGAAGTTGTTTGTTACTAATTCGCCTGATCGTAGTCCATATTGGTCTTCTATTGGGGTGAATTTGTTTTATTACATTCTGATATTCAGAATAACGAAATTGTTCTAGTCTGTATTTAACTATTCTGAAAATTTTATTCAATTTCACTTTAAGGTCTGGTCTCCCGGTTGTTTGCCAATATCGTCTAAGGTTATGTTTAGTTTTGATTAGGTTCACTAATTTCAGAGGAACTGGTTTTTTAGTTTTAATACTTGCGGAACATTGTGTTGTTGACTGTTCAATTGTTTTCTGTATCGATTGAGTTATATGCAGCACTTGCATATCTAATTCATCGTTGGTGTGAATTTTACTAGGGTATATTTTATTGTTGTCTATTAGCTCCTTAAACTTCACACATAAAGCTAGTATAGAAAAATCCGCCATTGTCGGTTCTCGAACTCTAGGCCCTTTTGGTAAGATCGCTGGAGAGTGTGTTTCTTCCTGTGCTAGGCGGTCTGAAATGTTGACATTTCTAGCATTATATATGAGGATTTTAATTTTTTAGAGAATATTGTTATATATTCTCTCCATATTTTATACTTTAAAGTGTGTTTATTTTATGAAATAGTTTCAACTTAATTTTTTTAATTCATGAATGTCACGTTTGTTGCTTACCTCTATTTCAAATTATCCGTCATTTCACAATCAGATTTAAGACAACTCATGCTTGTTAACATTTTTTATCAATTTCAATTTTTCTTATTATAATCATGCACTTGTTTATTAACTATAGTCGATTCAGTAAATGCCTAACTATTGTGCATTTGACTTTTCACTATTTTACTTATCACTGCTGTCTACATTACGTTCCTTTGAGGAAACTATTTTAATTAATAAATTCATTTTCGCTTCCCTCCATTAATTATTCCTTGATTATGTTTATTAAATAATTTTCAATATTAAAGCAATATTACTATATATAATATTTTCATCAAACATAGGTTAAAAGAATATTCTCAAACTGTCAAATTTCGTGCAACAGTTTAGGAAAAAAATGTAAATGAACGAGTAGACGAAATAATTACCGATGGCACTTTATTTACTGAACATACGAGGATGTTTAATCGAATCAGGCAAATCGAAACCGTCGTTCGTAAAATCTACAATTTTTAGACACACATACGCACAGGGAACGAAAAAAAATTAGAGACGATACATAACGATACAAATTTACAAAGGACAAGTTTTGTCGAAAAGTAATATTCCGGTCCATGAATCTCCTTTTAAATGAAACACTGAAAATAATGGGGTTCCCTTTCCGCAATTTATTTTCGCTAATACATTTTGGCTGTTTGTGTAAGGTTGATTGAACATATAGGAATATCTATTCTTCTACATTAAGCAATAGACGAATTCGCTGTTCTTATTATTGTCTGCATGGTACTCAATATATTTTTTTTACAATTAACATAATGAAATTATATTTTTCAGGTAAGTACGCTCAGAAACATGTGGCATCCCTTATTTGCACGTGAGTACAAATGTACTGTATTTTAGTGTTAAAATTGATGTGTGATATTATAGAAAATGTAATGTGTAAATAGTAGATTAAGATGTGTCTTATTTCACTATCACAGGATATGTATAATTTTAATTCTAAATTTCCTCTCGGTAATCACTGCCAGCGAACTGATAAATCTTTCATTAGAGAAAGTTCAGAATCAGGAAAGAGAAAACTCGTTTGTTTACGTTCGGTTTATTTACAAAAGGGATTATTAGATTGATGTATTAGATTATTCAGATAATTCTAACTTCTCTGTACTTCAAGAGTGCCATATTTTGGCAAAAATATTCTTCACATCACTTCGTGTGCTTCTGAAACTTTCTAGTTTCTCATACAGTCATTGGCCAATGCTTAAGAATTTAGTTTTTATGTTATTGCTTTTTTGTGCAAGGGAATGTAAGTAGAAATACTGATGAAGAAAGCATTATTATTTTATAATTGTTTACAGATAACACTACATCTATCTTTCTCAGTAATTTGAATACATATAAATAATTCTCCTTCAGCTTAAGGGCTAACTTATATCGGACACAGTGTCTTTTTGTACAAGTTTGAGAAGCATTTCGCTCAACAATAACAAAATCAGCACACAAATGTAGAACATCAAAAAATTGATTAGTAACTGTTTAGTTCTGCAGTAATATCTAATATTTTTGTGACTTCTTTGCGTTTTCAAATATCGTCGTTAGGATTCACTTCAAGGCAGTTTGAAAATGTTAAAATTACGGTTACGGACATTACTTTATTAAATATTTTGCATTGTGGATATAATCCAGTGTAACAAGAAAAAAAAACAGATTTTTTTGAAAACAATTCTTTAAATTAAGGGATAAATGTAGATTATTGATAATTCAATACATTGAAAGAAAGTTATTTTATTGATAGGGCATAGGTATTATTTATATTAAAACTTCTATAATTTTAAAAACTGCAAAGTTTATGTTTCACATTCTTAATACATAATTTTGACGGTAGAGATGTATTTTTTAATACAAAGTATTTCGCAATATTATATCATTAAATTAAATATAATTTTCGGAAAATATTAATAGTCACGCTTAATTTCCCGTTGAAATGGGAAAAATGACAATCAAATTACGATTAAATTAACACGCACCAAATGTTCTACAATTTCAAACGAGTTTCACAAACAAATGACTGAGATGTGTTAATTCAGAAACAAATATGGTATAAATAATATTAGATAACCATTGCATATGGCGAGAAAATACGTGCTGTTTTAGCACCACTAGTTTCTTAAATATTTCAAAATGTCCCAGCGGTTTCTCGAAAAGGATTCACCAAAATTAAAATGTTTTAAATTCAAGGGGGGGGGGCGACATCAGTCAGATCGATTGGGGAATATCAATTATGGAGATGGTTTAGTCCCTACCGTTCTTCACAGACGGACGGACAGACGTTTTGCCTTCAAATGATTTTTCTATAGCACGGACAAAAATGGATTCTGACGCCCCAACGTGCTATAGGAAGTAATTTACTACACATAGGGTTAAAATGTATCGACTTTTTCGTTGCCAGAGTCCGACAATATTTTTTGTGTCCAAAATTCGCCGGTTTTTTTCCCGCAGCATTACAATACACTCTATACTGCTTGAGCAGTAGCAAGAAAGTAAAATGTATAAAATAAATAAAAATAAGTTATTCAATGAGTTCTCTGTTTTTGAGGTAGAAGTTGTTTAAAAAATAATTTCATAGTTTGAAAATCTCTATTAAATGTAAAGTTGTTGTAAGTTGCGCAAGTTGTAAATGAAAAGAAAAATGATAAAAGTCAAAAATGAAAAACAGTTGTTTGGATTTGTATCATCATGCAATGTACGTGAAAAATCACTGAAGAGTTTAAAAAATAATTACAAGAATGTGTCATCACAGCTCTTCTCGCCTTCCGACAAGAGCTATGGCGATTACCCACTTCAGAATACGGTAGTCGAAAACCTAATCCGAACGCTCCCAGAAACGTTGTTCTGGAGAGTAAATTCTTTCAGTGAGTTATCACAAGGATTAAAGAAACTTTTTAAGCCTTTACTCTAGGAACATACAGATCCATTCTTTCAGATCTATATTGCAATATAAATTCGAAATTGAAATTGTCCTGTAAAAGGGGATTATCCCGTTAGCATAAGGGTGTACGCTATTCATAACAAGACGATCCCACAAAACGATAATTATTTTAAAGGGTAACGATGAACCTTTTTCTTCCGAGTCCTGCATTGTATACTGAAAACGGGCATCCAGGCAATTCATTTTCGAGCGACCTTGTTATTCATAATCTGGGTGCCGTGGCCCTCTTTCTGGGGTCACATTTAGCTGTCATCACAGCTGCATTTGCGATGTCGTCGTGAGGGCTATTGTCTAGACGTCGCGGTGGCAACAACGAAAGGTTCAATGATTGACAGGAGAAGAAGAGCGAGTATTGGTATTTCATCTTAATCGTGCATTTTATTCGCGTTTCTAGATAATAATGTTTTTTTGAGTAATGGGAAAACATTGTTCCATAAATTCTTAATATCCAACATTGATCTTGCAAATTATTCATAGATTTTGAAACACTTATTTTCACGGTCAGAAATATTCATCACCTAATAGATAATACTTCAGTAAATATAGCACAAAGCTCCAAACGCACGCATTTTAAACAAATTAATGAACTTATGTTACAATTAACATATATTTATTACAATAGTTGGGTTAGCGGACTGAACATTATCGTGTCAAAGTAATCAAATTATCTTTTAGTGTCTGAAAATATTTTGTCATTATTTTCCAGTGTAAATAATTCAATGACAGAAGTACTTTTAAAAAACTTTCGTATGTGTAAATTTGCCAATTTGTAGAATCGTGACAAAATTACAGTAATTATAGAAATCCTCAGCATTACATCTGTGAGTGTGTACCTTGAAACAACAAAAATATTTTTTCTAGTTTTTTTTTAAGTATATACTAAACGGATCTGCCTCAATGAGTCAATGTGATTGGCATTATTTTGAGATGAATGAAATGCGCTATTAATCGCTTCTTCAGTTACAGTTAAGTCGTTCAAAACACGTTTTAGTTACCCAAGAAACGTAAAAACACACGTGCTTAGACAAATTTCTTATAATATTCTGAACGGATTCTCAGACAAATCATCAGTACATCACCAGGTGATCGAAATGAAACCTCATTTGTCTCGGTTGGTAGATGGGAAGGGCTCCAACCCAGAGGGGCGGGCCTAGGCACGGGCGGAAGCGGGTTACTTGAATACTAGGTATGGATACATTTGGTTTGTGCATAGTACTCTGGAATACCAACAAAGAAACATGTTGCCACACACGTTAATCATTTCGTTGCTTATGTTAATTATACCGTTTAATTTAATTTCCAGGTGATTATGTTTTTGTTTTTTTTTGCAGAAATATTAAGAATGAGGCAGTTATTTTAAGCTGTATCATTTTCTACTGCAAATGCTTTAAATCCTTGTAACGTTGACGTTAACTCATCACACTTTCTGGTATGTTTAATTTTTAGGAATCTGAATTATCGATATTGATTTTCCGTGTACAACCACAGGTCAGGAAGGAAATAATGGGTGGGGTTCTTTCCTGCAATACTTCTATTTAGTTCAGTTTGGGCGAATATCGACACAAGTAGTTCGTTGGTCTTTGTGGATACTCATACTAATGGCTCTCGAGTACTTTTTGTGGCTCTTGCTGTCAAGCACAGCTGGGGGACAGTTTTCACCGCGGTCTCCCCTTAAGTGTTCTCATGAATTTAATACACTACCTGCAGGTACTTGGGCGGAGAATGGAAGCTTGATTACCGTAGATGGGGATGAATACCCACCACACACGTGGAAAATGCAGGGAGACGGATCTTTTAAGGTATGCAAATGCATCCTCCGACCGTGTGTTCGCAAGTGCTGTGAAGAAGGACAAGCATTCGCGTCCGACACGAACATAACT
Organism: Gryllus bimaculatus; assembly: GCA_017312745.1. Taxonomy (NCBI): domain Eukaryota; kingdom Metazoa; phylum Arthropoda; class Insecta; order Orthoptera; family Gryllidae; genus Gryllus; species Gryllus bimaculatus. The sequence goes on from BOPP01000049.1 coordinate 1,042,953, forward strand.
TGCGTAAACGACAGCACTGTCAACGCAAAGAAACATTGGCCAACAGTATACAACGAAGATTTGACACCATTTATTCATGGGAATATGAGTTCCAGATTCGAAACTCATTTTGAAATCTTGTTTGGAAATCCGTGCAACGGAGAAGCGCATGCAGCTCTAGAAGATGAACTCCACGAATTCCACCTTTTGAGCCGTGGGGTCCTCCGCGCGTGGGATGGGGAGGAACTCCTCAACCACTCCAATTACTGCTACGACGTGATTCTGGGTGCAAACGTGTGGATTCCTTTCTTCTGCCCGGAAGGCGACACAAAGGAGACCAAGAGTAATCAAACCAGGCCAACCAAATACATGTTGAATTCAGTTGGCATGTTGCTGTCTGCGCCGTTTCTCGCCGCCACGTTTGTCATCTACGCTCTGCTCCCGTCGCTGCACACAGTTCACGGTCGGAGCCTCATGAGCCACGTGTTGGCTCTCCTTACAGTCTACATTTGTACTCCGATTATTGGGTTCCACCTTACACCCGCGCCACAACTTTGCGGGGCTATCGGTGAGTATTCTCTGAATATTGACTTCTTAGAACTTTCCTGCTTTTGCATCAGTATTTGTTGGTAGTTTACATTTTGCAGGGCTGGATAAGTGTCCTTTAAGGTGGATTTATATTCGGGAGCTTGTTGTGATCATTCTGTAGGACTCTTCTTACTAAAACTTAAATGATACGTAAAATTATGCAAAAAATGCCCCATGTAAAATTTATTCATTCAGTGGTTAAATAATTGAAAATACATTTTGATGCATGTACTCTGGAACACCTCTTTTAACGACGAAAATTTATTTGAATTATACTCCTGAACTGATGAACAGGACACGGAAAATTTTATTTAAAATTTATCTTGCGCTCAGAGTTTCAGTATTTTTAAGGTAGAGTCTCTTTGGTGCAATTTATCACAATAAATAGGCGCCCTTACAATGTTCAAACTAACGTGGGCATGGCAACGGCATCCCAACTAAACATGATTCAAATCCATCTGTTGGAGAGGGAACAAGTTCAGACAGATCAATGAAACGAATTACACGTATGTTAGAGATATCCGTATTTAAAGGCGTAAACTTTGTATTGTTATGATCAGGTGTGTTAAAATTTTAAAGGAAAATATTTTCCAAAGGTATTGATCACAAAATTAGTCGAATCTAGGGACAAACATTCTTTAACTTCGTATATCGAAACTCAAACTTTTCGAAATTGAGTTTAGTTTCAAATTAACAATTATTACAAGTGTTCTAATAAAATAATTTACTGCGACCTATCAACTACTATCAACATCATCCTGTCACATTTCACAAAATTAATATTTAATATATTAAATATATTTCAAGGAAATTATAGTGCACTGGATTTATTACAAAGTAGATAAAACTATGCGTACCGTAACATCTTATTACAATATTAGATGAACAAATTCTGCCTCGATTTATGACTCCAATTTCATGCCCAATGAAATGTCATGCGATAATTATTACGTTACTATTATTTTTGAAAAAAATTAATGTATCCCGTCGTCAAAAATTCTGATGTATTGAGTTTCATGTTAACAAGAGAGAAGCATTTGCTATTAAGAAGGCCGAAATTAACGGTAGGAAATATTTTGTTACGATCATTTATATCTGCTATCTATAGGTTTCTATGAGACAATTCAAAAGTAAACGTTTTGTCGCAACTGAAGGGCTTCTCGGAAAAACAGCCTTAGTCCTAAATCCAATTTGTGGGAAATGAGAAAAAAAGTCTAGCTTCCTAACTCAGCAAGATGTAGAGAATTGTATGTTGTATAGGAATACTTTTACACAGCATGAAACGTAAAATGCAGTTGTGAGTAAATAAAACAAGTTTACAAGATTCAAGAAAAAGAAACTAATGGCGCTAGGACAGCACTTTTTTCTCGCATTATTTGTAACTGACTGCATTATTTGCGACACATCATACAGGCAAGCAAGAAAAATGTCACATACAAAATGATCATCCATTACTAAAAGCCATCCAATATATAGTATTATGAAAAATTAATATATATTAAGTATAATTATATTCAAAAATTGAAGACATAATTATGACTAAAATGAAATATAATTTAATTAATAATTTACGCGTGATCAGTTTTTTTTCTATGGGAAATCAATTAATTTTTAAATTATATGTTTTGATGTATAAAATAACAAAATCATATTTTTAGGTTTTTTATGTAAGGCATATTTATTATTCTACCATTGTTCTATCATTAATTCTTAAAATTACCAAGCTTCTATATTTATCACTAGAAAATATGAACGAAATAAGACGTTTTCAAACATTTAATTTACATGTATTTAATTATGTATAATTTCTAAAATGTATAATATGAATTATTTTCTCGCGAAGACTCCTTTTTGGCAATTGTAATTAAATCTTAATTCTATGACATTTGAAAATGTAAATATTGCTCATTTTGTCTTACCACAAGTCGTGTAGGAGAATGCATTCTCAGCCTGTTAATGAATTTGTTTTAGAGTATTTGTTCATTTTGTTCCAAAAACGCATAGAATGCAAATACAAAAATGAAAAGAATATTCTCATGCGACAAACAGGAGGTTCTTTCGCCACAATTCTTGCCGCCGTAGGCACGCGCCTCTAGTGCCTATGCGTAAATCCGCTCCGATTATCAGTGCATTCGAAAGAGTGATATCATTACCTATATATGTGGATACGTATACATATACATATACATATACATATACATATACATATACATATACATATACATATACATATACATATACATATACATATACATCATTTACGTTCTTCCCGGCTTCAATACTGTTGAAGATACCATTTTATTAAACGGAGAGAAAATTGCATGACTAACGTTAACTAAATAAAATCTCCGTATTTTTTCTTTCCCATCTTGTCTGAGGAGGAGTTCTTATCTTTGAGGAAGTTTCACGTGGTCCGTAGTTGATTAGACATGAACATTTTCAGTTATTTCATGCAGAAATTTTGCGAAAACTAAACTAAAAATTTTTTAAATGTTACTGACGCGTGAATCCCCCAAAATCAGAATATTCGTTTCAGAAGACCTAGAGTTACTAGTAAGAGAGTAACTTACGAGTAAGGGAATGATAGTAACAATTACTTGAGATAATGTTTCTCGATTCTTAATTTCCAACTATCGTTGCAATCCCCACAGCAACTTAGTCGGAGAATGTTACAAATGTTTTCTGTTCAAGGAATTGACTGCACCACCCGGGAATCGAACCCCGATCACCTGTATACGCCCAGTTGCTCTTAGAGCAATTGGTATATACCGAGTGATCCTGATTCGATCTATTATTCGAGCCGTCAAATATAATCTGTAATAACAACATTAATATTATAATAAAACTTAATCGCAAACAATTTTAATGGAAAAATAAAAATTGCATCACAATATTAATGTAAGTTATAGACTATCAGTTATTTAAATTCTAAAAAAACGCATGGTTAAAAAAACAAGAAAGTAGATGACGAATGTGTAATAAATATACATACAAATACAATTTGATGCTGGGAGTTTTCATTGTCATGATCTGGGCTGTCCGGGTGATTCCGCGTAGCAGGCTAAGGTGCCGATGTTTCGACCGACATATCGCGGTCTTCTTCTGTGCTGTAGTGCGAACTAGACACGAATTCGATTCACCATTCCCAGTGTAAACTCAAAACACTTCGCAAGTACGTTTATGACAGTTATAACAGACATATTTTTCGGATGACGTCAGTGCCTTGTATTACAAAACAATGCGAATTTATGCTTCCAAAAAGATTTCTTCAATGTGAGTGCTGAATGGCATTTCTTCGCTTACCAACGTTTATGGAAGGGGACCTTGCGACGTAGTGAGGGGGCGGCGCAAATATATTCGTAATCAAAGATAGCCATCATTTCTGACAGGAAGTTATTTAAGTGGATTGATGATTGTCAGGCATTCGTACAACGATTTTTTTTAAAGTTTGTTTTCTGTTCTTTTTCTCCCTTTGAATTGCCAAGGTTACGCCCGGTACTCGGTTCATTAATTCTTTATTACGGGGCATGGGCACGCGATTCTCTCTACATCAGAGTTTCTCACAATTATTCATTGGAATCAGGGCCGACAACTGTATTAACACCCTGCGCCTCGCGGCTTGGTAAAACATGTTCAAAGCCGATTAATCGAAATTTACACAATTCGCTGACTACAGACAATGACAGTCGGTTCTACGGCGTCCTGGCCCTACGTCTCTTAGCCCAGTTCGATTTCTTTCGGGAGCGGGAATTATGTTGGTACATTGGCCGCCAAATTAATTTGGCGCCACACTTCGAACAGCTCAGTTCCGCTGCTCTTTGAAGTCATTTAATAAAAAAATATCATACATTTCAAACTTCCCGCTATGGAAATTCTAATTTTGTTGAAAAACTGCGCGAATTCTTTCCCAATTCACCAAATACTTATTTTTGTACAAAGCTCTCTGAAATCGACTTTCAACTACTTCGAAAAATCACTAATATGTTGCACCACCGACGAAAGATTTGATCATTGCCAGATTTCTCGGAATCCAATTTTTTCCACATGAGACGCGACGAGCTCGCATCGTTTGAAAATCAGAGGATCCGCGACTTTTTGTAACGATCGTGCAGAGAAGCTAAGCAATATGCATATGGGGCGTATTGAAGGTTTGTGCTACGTTGGCAGCAATTATCGCGTTGTTTCTTTGAACTAGAGCTGTGACACGCGGAGCGGAAAAGCAGAAAGCATGAATGACGTAAAATTTGTAATATTTTTTTCAAGAAACCTCTCGCCCGATGAGAACACAGAAGGCGTAAAACTTCTCGTTGCAGTTTCTGTAATGCTCCCCAAATTCATCTAAGCAATATTTCGCAACCTCAACAAAGAGAACGTGAACAACAAAACCTTTATTTTCAGCAACGCTAAATATTTAGAAAGAGGAATATTGCAACAATGATATAATAAAAAAAACTGTAGAAGGCACAAAGAAAATATATAGTTATATATTATGTACAGCACTTACATAGAACTTGTTAGAAATTACAATGGTAATTTTTCAATTGTTTAAATTGTCGATTTTTGAAAAAAATAAAATAGCTCAATTTTTTTTTTTAAATAATGAGTTCAATACATACATCAAATGAAAGAGCAACTTTTCTTCTTTAAAGTCACAAAATATTAAATTTCTTTGAAATTTCATCAGGAGTTAAAAATGATTAATTTAAGCCATGCGAGAATTTTATCGAACATTTTAAAAATTAATATGATCTCGAAAAAAAAAAAATTTGGGAAAAAATGAAAAACATGTGTTTCATATTTTTTCTTATACTCTCCATAAAAAAATTTAAAAATCTGGGACATCAAGGTAAAATTTTCCTTAAATTTGTACGATTTGACGTGGAATAACCCATATATGAAGCACTAGACTACGAATAATATTTCTGTCCACTTGACAGCTCCCGGTTGACAGGGGAGAGGGAGTTCAGGCATTCAATCAGAGGCTTCAAATTGTGATGTCACAGCCGAGTTACCGGTGCGTATTAAGAAAGAAATGTAATCTCAAAGCGAGAATCAACTGTAAATTGAAGAACGCAATTACGTCTTTGGTTATGCATTGTGTGCGCGATTCTGTGTCGTCTCCTACTGTGCTCTTATTGCGGTTTGTTTGTTGCTACAGCTGTGATCTGATGCAAGAACGACGACACGATCACATACCTGCCACGCAAGTGGCAACGTCGCTCTACCCCTACCCCAGCTGTCAAGTAGACAGTAATATTATTCAGACAATAGTGTACAACTACTGGACAAAAACGCTGGCCGCAAACGACGTTCTGGTCTAGTCTCATTCACGCTTGCTAGATGGCTCTGGCCTTTATGAGGAAGTGGGAGTTCATATCAGTGCACTGCGCTCTGGTGAGGTATTAGGAAACTCGTTGTAGAAGACCTCGCATTTGCGCTCATTCGATGAAGTTTATGTAAATACGAAATATTAACTATTCTTGATATTGACTGTATTAAGAAAAGGAAGCTTATATTTTCGAAAACTGCAGAAATAGAGGAATCGCTGCACAGAGGCGGAATAATGTTGGGGACCATGGGAAAATTTGTTCTCTTCTCCATATGTACTGTTTCGCACTCACTTCGTAAGAAGAGCAAATAATACAATCGTGCGCCGAAAAACGGCGAATTATCGACTGAAAAATGTAGTGCCTCAGGACATCAACTGATGTCACTGCAGTGCCTTTGACCAGGAGGTTCTAGGTTCGAGTCCCGTATGACGCCAGACCAGTTTCTATAAATTTTGACGTCTCGTGGCAAAATTATCAGTAATTTTTCATGGCCGTGTGTCCCAATGTTTCGGGAAGCTGCTTCTTTCGAAACGTCCTGATGAACACGACCAATAGTTTTATGTGCGCCGACAAACATTATTTGGTAGTGCGAGGAAAAATGCATGCTCGTAGATCAGTGCTGTTCGAGTTGCTGCTGATTCTACCATCTATGCTAATTCGGATAATAAACGATTACGCCAAAATGAACAATTGGATAATTTATTGCTTATCATTTGATTAACAAGTGTGCGACTAATTAATACATAGAGCTTGCAGTAGATCAGATTATTTTCACATCTCTAATTTTATCGTAATAAAAGATTTAATTTTTCTGATCCTTTGAAAAAAATATGTTTAGGTTCAATCCACTATGGTTAGGGTTGCTGTTTGATGGCTTATCACGGTAGGATTATCACTGCTTCGTTTGAAAATTGTACCACGATACTAGGTGTCCTAAAGTCTCCGTCGCCAAACGTGGACAGCTTCTGACCAACTGTACCGCTTCGAAAAGAAACAAGAACAGAAATTCAAAATTGTGCATGACATTATTTGAAAACATTCTTTAGATCGCATTACAATGAGAAAATAAGATGGCCTACAAAATTTTAAATTTTTCTTTATGATACATTACGTGTGTCATAATTTCATTAATCTGCTGTTGCTATTGCTCATGCAATAATACAATTGGTGGACTTATACACGCAGGTATGAGTAATATATTTGCTTGATACCATATTTATGTAATTTTTGCCTTGGGTACAGTTTTATGTAATGTATATGAGGTGGGAAGCTTTTGCCCTCAGGGGATGATCTTGAGATAAAAATAAAATATTTGCTACCCTGGCTCTTAAAGATACATAGAGCAGTTTCTGAAGAGAAAAAAAACTTATTAAGCTTTCCGTTAATTTTAAAACTAATGTATGTTAATAGAAGTGTAGTCAATATCTTATACTTTAATAGAAAGAACATTGGTTTCTTTCATAACGCTTTCTAGTATAAAAACACAAGGGTTTACAAGTTTTAAAAAAATAGTTTGACATAAAATATACAATACTGGTAATGATTATGGATATTCTTCATACATCTTAATCCTAAATCCTTAATTCTAAATTTAGAAAAAAAATCTTCTAATACGCTTGTAACACATGTAACCAGACTCCCTGTTCCTAGGGTCCTCCTGGGTTCGTGGAAGTCCTTGATATAATATCCGTGGGTCCTTGATAATAAAAAATCGATTGATGGCCAAATGTCTGTCTGTCTGTCTGTGAACAACGAAAGCGGCGAAATTGTTGTGCCGATTTTCTCCAAAATTGAAATTTCACAATCGATTTGGCTTATGTCGCGTCACCTTGAATTTGAAATCGATATTTTAATTTTGGGGGACACTTTACATGAAGCCCTAGGAAAATTTTCAAATTTTCAAAAAAAATACGTCATTACTTTGATTAGATTTGTTGGTTAGCCTGAAGGACGTTTAAGAGGAGGAGTGGGCCTCATGTTGGTTAAAAACTTTCGGAGATTGAAAAAAATTCGAAATATTTTTCGGCGTGTTCCTGCAACTAAAATATTACAGATAGATTTTTTTCTCTTAATTTTGTTTCTTAAGGATAAATTTTTAAATAAGGTTATGTACAATTTTTCGAAGATTTCAGTACTTTTCTCGAAATGTTGCGTGAAATGTAGGCAATTTTTAATTTTTGTTTAAACATTTTTCCTCATAAACGACTCCATTTTGTATGAAATTTTGTTGATGGATAGTCTGAAGGACATTTAAGAAAATGGTGCAGGTCGCATGTTGATTGAAAACTCTGATTTTTGGAGAATCGAAAAACTTTTTTCGACGTCTTCCTTCAACTACAATTATTAAGATACATTTTTTGAAATGAAATGTATTCATCAAAACAGATTTTCAAATAAGGTCATATTCAATTTTTCATAACTATGAGTATCTTTGGAGTAATTGGGCGTAAACATTAGTTGCCGCTTTGAAAATAGTGCGCTTCCTTATCATAATTTCAGAGGTATTTTGTGGCTGTTGGATGCTATGTAAATTAGAATGTGTATAGTATTTCATACTTCATATTTCTTTGTTCGTTTCTTACATTAAAGCTTTTATTATACGTCTACAAATTCAGTAATTATTTAAAACCTATTTGAAATAATTATGAAATAAAGATTGCTAGTCTTCAGTCAGCCAGTAAGTAAATTGGGCAGTCGGGCGGGCAAATCATTACGAAGTCCGACTTTGTCTTGAATCTCCAGATCAAGGGAAGGACGAGAAAATGTTTCGATATATCTGACATTCCTCGTTTTAAATGTTAAGAATAGGAAATTATTCAAGAGACTATTTATAACCTCGTAAATAGAACTGGCAATCTATACATTCTATGAAATTTCAATTATTATTTGACACAAATTTATAGTCCATAATCCGAATTTGTAATTACTAAAAATTCAATGTTTAGAGTATATACAACACTAGAGTATATTGTTGGCATGGTCTCTGTTTGATCTTAAATACACTCTGCAAGGAAATAGTTACTGTTATTAAATATTGGGAAGAGAAGTTTTAAATTAAAGAGCCCTATTAATAGTTGTGACATAAATATTATCGGTGGATTAACACTCTTTCATAGAAGAGATTGAGCCTGAATTATCATTTCACATCAGTTCTCCAGAATGCATTTTCTCACAATTAAAATAATTCTTCTGTTTCATGACTTCTCTGCATTTTATTATATTTCTTCGATTTATTTTTAAGCACTGGCGAAAGTCGATTAAAATCTCATCCGTCGAAGGCAGTACTCAACTAAAGTTTACTAAGAATTACTGAAATGCATTGTCAATATTGGCCATCGTCGATTCTCATTAGTATTGAATTTCATTGCTCGGAGGACGTTTACAAACTGTTTTTCTACTCTTCCAGCCAGGAAACCTGCGCTAGATGCAAGACAAAAGGCCATTTTAAATACAATATAATTTTGTGTTGTAGATTATATTCACTGAACTTTCAGTAGTAATCGTATTATGCAAGTTAGTATCTAATTTTTAAGAGAATGAGTAATATGTCCGCAATTAAACGAATGGAGCGTTTTCAAATATCTCAAATCCAATAAAATATCATTTTAAATGAGTTACACACATTCTTTTAGTGTGTCAGTATATTTGAATAAGAATCCCAAAACACTGTTAAGTAGAATTGTGGTTATGTGATGTTGCCACATTGAAAATTTGTGTGCATATTTTACTGTTACAATGATCCAATAGAACTTGGTCAGCCACTCGTTCAAAGACACTTTGAAAGTCTGCCGGGGAGAAGTTGGATCCAAATGAAATATGAATCCAATCTTCTGGAATTTCTCAAGTCTTCGATTTCTTAAAGGTTTGCAATGTTTTACAGCACAAATAGAATGCCGTATGATTATTTTTTCCTTATTTGAGATTACCCCGTACGTTTTACTCTGCTAAAGTTAATAACGCGACCGTTCATATGAAGACGGAGCCTTCAAGTTCTTGCATCACACCCATCATACCCCACCCCCTCATACACCCTACATCCTACAATACCTTCGTACACCCTCCAACAGGGGTCTCTTGGACTAGGGCCCCATGCTGTCCCCAAGGCATTTTTAACAGACCTGCGATACTGATTTCCAGACCCGGATCTCCTGAAGACGACGGTGGAAACTACCGCAGCGATGTTGATGGGACTGATTGGATTGATTGATTGATTAATTAGCGTTTCCGGGAGCGTTAACTGCTAAGGTCATTAGTCCGGTTAGTGTAGAGCATGTTTTTTCCTTGGGAGATGGCGGTGATCGTCCACTGATGGACCGACATTTGTCCACACTGGGATTCCAACTTACGTATTTTGATTTAGTACTCGTAAGCTAAGAGCATAACCACGGCTCCGAAGCCTGAAGCATAATTACTTACCCTAAGTTTTAACACGACAGTAAAACATCTGCAATTTTAGACAATTCATTTGTTTTAATGACAACTGGATGCGAATGAGTAAAAAAGACCAAGTTTACTGAACTGATCAAATATTGTTTATGTAATTTTTACAGGTTTTCACTATTTCTCTTAAAATTACGCAAAAACTATTATGCTTGTAACAAATTTTACATAACTATTGAAAGATCGAACATCGAAGAACATTTAATAAGAAAAACATTGCTCTTTTCAATATGTAGCTACAAGAAGTCGTCGAAAAATATAACTTTTGCAATTTTCGAAAATTCAGAGTTCAGTGAAAATCTAACCTGCGCTATTGTCATAAGTAAGCTGCGGATTTTTGCCTATTTGCCTATTTTTTCCTTCAATGGAAAACGCAATATTTTTTGTTATTTATTCATTTTCAGGCATTAAGAGTATTACAAGAAAATTTTAGAGAGCTTATAAATGCCTATTTTTTGTTTAAGAGCCAAAATAATACTTATTCTCGTATTTATTAAAAGAAAAATAATGTACGGTTTTCGTTTTTATCCTGCAGATTGCAAAGAAATCCAACAACTATGCATAAATCTATTTTACTATTTTACCGTAGTAGGGGTATTTCGTATCACTCTTATCAGATATGCAAAATTCCCGGTGGTTATTTTTACTTCGAATTTTTAAGTTTTTTTTTTTTACTCTAAAGGGGCTTCAGATTTTTTCTTATTTTTTTCCTCCATTATGTATATTAGAGAATTGCAATAAGTAAACATTGCAAAAGTAAAATATTGAATACAAAGATTGTTAGCTTAAGTGTTATAAATGTCTTACGTTCTAAAAAATCAGATATTTAAAAATTGACATTTTTTAAATGAGTGTTTTTTGCGGAATTTCGGCTTAAATTCCAAACAAATTATTAAATAAATTCCCCCAAAACCCCTTAAATGTTTGCTTCAATTTTTCCACGGATAGAACAAGAGACACTAAAAAGAATGGACACATTTTCGTTTAACTCTCTACATTTTTGAGAATTGCAAATTTTAAAATATATTTTTAGATATAATACGCGAAAATATGTGGTGTACTAATGCAATTATTAAAATAAATCGTACAATATTTTCAATTATTTATAAATTAAATGTTAGAAAATAATTCATACTGATATCTGTGAATTTTAGAGAATATCCTTTAAACGGTTTTGGAGCTAGTGTTGTCCTCAGACCGACGGCCGGCCCCGAATTCCTTCAAATCGATCAGGGAATATTAATTTTTGAGAAAATCGTGTGTGTGGTTAAGGGTTTAGTCACTGGCAATTCAAAAGACGAGCGGATGTACAGATAAAAACTTTTTGTTGTCTGCCAACTTTTGGAAAGAAGAAATTATTTTCTTCTACGATCATTTAATAATATACGTATTCCTGCTGTACATTTAATCGATGAATGACATCGGATACACACTCCTGGATTGAAGTTCAGAATCCAAGGACTGACGTACAATCACATTCCTTGATTTTTCGGACGGACAGAATTTCAATTGCACATTTTTGCAATGCACATTTTCCTTGAACCGTGATTGACAAGTAGTGATTTCGCACTTTCATGCATATACATTGTTGTACCTGTATTTCTCGTTACATTTCGCATTATTTATTCAATAGAAAGTGAATCTTGAAGCCAGCGACAGTGAAAATGAAATATTCACTCCACCTGAAATTTTGGAAATAGGGAATTCGACAACTCTGCAAGTATTGCCAGATAGATCAAGGAAGTATTCCGAACAATTATATACATTTATGGAACGGGGAAAATGTAATATGGTGAATTCTTTTATCAAGAACGTTGTCATGACTTACTTTACAAAACTTTCTCAACATATAAATTCTTTAGTTTATGGAAGATTTACTCAATGCTAAGATGAAAATTTTACGCAATGAATTAAAACTATAAGCTTTACTCATAACTCATAACTCCTTTTACTCCTAATACATAAACTTCATCATGAAATAAAACAAAATCTGTTGAAAATCTACAATATTTCAAAGTCATAGAGAAAGTTCTACTTGCGCATAATGGCTACTACTCCCTCGTAGAAATTTCGACACTTGCGCCTGTCGCTCGTGTCGTAAACGTCAACTCGTGAATAATAGCCATCATTACGCTTCGTTGAGGAATATACTACGAGTATGTTACCTGTAGGAATAAGATTTATCAAGTTTTTCTGTAAAAAAACCTTCGTTTTTTTTGTCTATAATTACAACACTTTCTCTATACTGCGTACATAGTATCCGCGAAAGTGAAATAAGAAGGTTGGCTGCATTGAGAGAACCGGAGCTTATCACTTGGCGTAAACGCCAGGCACGGAGGAGATACTTTAAACGCGGAGAGAATTTAGACGACATCCTCAGTGATTACCACCTTCTTCGTTCTAAATGTAAATAAACTCCCACCCTCGGCCTCCCTCCCTCCGACGCTACGTTAAAACTTCGCTCTGACTTTTCCAGCTTCTGAATTACTGATTATGTTGTTATTTAATTTATATTATGTATTCAGAGACATCTCGAGAATTATCCGTGCGTTAATGCTTAGTTCGAATTATAACCACACAAAAACATTTCTTAGTCATCTATAACGCTATAGAAAGCGCTTCTGCGGTAGCTTCTAACAAAAATGCATATCACGAAAAAAAAGATTTTGATTTAAAGATATACTTCAAATTTGTCAAATTCGTTTTCTAATTAAAAACGATACCTCCCCCAAAAAATGTTAGACTTTGTTTATATGATCTTAGTTTCCATAATAATGTTTATTGCATACTGAGATTACAATTTTCAGTCCATTCAAACAAATACATGTAAGCGTATTACTCAATCACTGGCCCATTACAGATCTCAGAATTTGTAGCAATTACAGATTCTGTCATTACAGATGTCAGAATTTATCCCTTGCCCTTGTATTGAAAACTTTGGGGATATCTGCTCTAGAGCATAAAATCATTTTGTCACCTTCTTCAGAATATCCTCACTTTATCTATCAAATCATAAAACGATAGTTCACCGTTCAAGAGAGTGCAAAACTCCTCACGAAGAGGGCGATGCTGTCGCAGCCACTAATCGGCGCGAGTCAAGCCTTTCCCAATCTTATCACGCATCCGTAGGAGACGCACCTAAGTCAGTGAGTCTCAAATGGCTGCGAACCCCACAGGTGTGACTGCCTCCTCCGCGATTGCATTGGTGTTGTGCGCTTGTGCATTGCAATGGAAGCTTGTGCAAACTGCGACCGTGGATTCTGCAGAGACTGAAAGCACCCCGCGATGTTCGCCTTCACTAGCGCTCCCTGTAGACACCGCGCGCAATTACACCCCCGATCAAGTGTGGCGCGCCAACGGGACGACATGGTTCTGCCCATGCGACATCAAGCCATGTTTGTGGATGTGCTGCCCAGAAGGAATGGTATTCAACGATGACAACACATGTGTGGACGTCAGCTGGATGCCGACAACTGTGAAGATGACGGGCGAAGATACGGTGCTACGAGATGTGTCCCTTGACAAGTTCTATCTTCGATACGAACCCATTTGCCCAGAAAATCGATTGCTTCTCGAACCCGAGAGCTTTCCCGAAGACGATTTTACTCTGTTTACTAACTTAACGCTCAACTCATTTGCTGGTTTCATCTATCCGGGTGAATTTTGCTTGGGATTCTTGGAAAACAAAACGGTGAGAGTCGCGATATGTTTTTACGAAAACGAAATGCCACCTGTGACAACTGCTCATATAATATATGCGAGTTCTATGTTGCTGACTTTGCCTTTTCTATTAGCAACATTTCTCGTGTATGCGATCCTACCTACGCTGCAAAACTTACATGGCCGGATCGTCATGTGTTACGTAGGAATATTATTTCTGGCTTACCTAATTCTAATAGTTGGAAAATTGGGAAGTTCCGCATTCGTGATGGGGCCCACCGGATGTCAACGAATAGGTAAGATCTTTAATGTCTGAACAATCATGTTTTCGCCAGTATGTTATGCAGTGATAAATAAGCAATGGATAACTCTAAGTAATGAGCAATTGGAAAATTAAACCTTTTTTTTGGAACTTCAATTTAAGCCGTGATGTAATTTTGTAACCATGTATTTTTTTGTTAGACGCGAGATTTTATATGTTGTAAAGAAAGTACCAAAAATTGAAAAATTAAAAGTTACAACCTGTTACAATCAAACGAAAGCTATTGCTTTAGGAGAACGTTGGGATTGACACGGGAACATTAAATTTCGAACTTTTAATAGTTTTCATCACATTCAAGAGTTTTATGTGCTTCTATAATCTATAACTTTTGATCCTATTGTCCAGATTCAAACATTTTATACGCCTGTTATTTGAAGAGGACAATATTTTTATGACCGTTTTTTAATATTTCGGTCATGTAGTAACCACTGTGATTTTTTTAACAACGGGAGGTACTGCATAAATAACACGAAAGGACCACACAAACATCAGTGCTCGAGGCGGAATTCGAAACCGCAACCCCACACGCCCACGCAGGAGCGACCTCGGCTATACCGGCCGGCAAGACATTCTTGCCCATTTAAAAAGCTCCATTTGCCATAAATTTTAAAATATGAAAATTTTTATTAATTTGGAAAACATTTTAAAGTTATTTTTTTCCTTTCAAAATTTTAAAAAAACATGTGCAATCATTAGAATATCATTTAAACAATATGTTTATCTTTGAAAAACGACCGAGGACTTAATTTTTTTTTCGTATTCGTGGCAGCAATTCGTAATTTCTCTGAATTTTAATTAATTGTTCATTGGAAACCCTTTTTGCTCTGCCCTCACCAACAACAATCCTATTTATTTTAACAGGTACTTAGGGCCGGTACTAGGTTGTTTTCCACCCCCAGGCAATCTGAGATGTTTGCACCCCACACATGTAATACAATAATGTTGAGAAAGTTTTTAAAGTAAAAAGTGATTTTTATTACACAAACACACACTTGATATTATATTATATTATATTTATATAATATAAACATATATTATATATAATTACATAATTAGATGTACTACAAACGTAAGTCAAATAATGATTACAAGAAGAAGCCAATTGAAATGGCTATAAGACAAACGATTTTACGAAACTTTTTATTTAACTATATTAAAATTTAACTTTGCCCGCTGTTTGTTTTGCGAATTGTTTGACTAATTCTGTTAGATCAAGAATTGATGCTTCAGCATATTCGATAGATATAATTACAAGACGAATAAGTTTCTCTCTTCAAACATTGTGGAGCGTAAACATGTTATCATAATTTTGAGCTTCGAGAAACTACTTGCCACAGATCCTGTTAATGTCATCAGGGCAATGAAATTTGGTTCATTATCCTGCAGATTTGGCTGCAGTATAAATGAGAGAACTTGTTGTGAGGGTAAAGATTTTGGAAGTCTTCGGGCTAATGCCAATCGTTCGTAGCATAGTTTTTCAAACAATGTATTGGTCTTCCTTATGTGATAGCAATTGCTCCAAATTCTTGTCATTTTCCAGTATCTCTTGAATTGTCTTGTTTCATATTGTATTTTACAGAAACCTAAAAATAAGAGTATATTGTTTCCGTAATTGAAATCGTTGTGCAACACACTTTTAGGCTGCATCTAGAACAGCATAGTAGAAATCTACTCGAAAAACTCTTTCGGATCTTGTAGTCTCATCTTGGCAAAATTGCGCCCCCGCCCCCGCGGTTTGTGCCCTAAGCGATCGCCTAATTTGCCTTTAAGTAGCGCAGGCCTTGCAAGTGCTTCAAGTACATGAAGTTTGAAAATAATCCGAAATTTAAAGGGTTAGGACTCTAGTTGATTTCACGTGGAATGATTCATCCTCATCAGACGTGTTGTAATTCGCGTGTGGGAGATTTTTGAATTTTGTATTTCACACCCCAAAAATGTACAACCTAGGCTTGTAGAAAAGTTAGTAATTTTTTTTCAAATGACAATACTTTTTTTAGAAAAATATTCTTATACAGTTTAATTTAATTTAGTTTAATTAGGGTTACAATAGTGATTTGGGAGTTTCAAGATGTGTCCGCTGTTCAGTCTGTACAAGTGTTCACTGTTAAGTAGGTTGTATAGTAGATTATTTGAATATTCACATACTTTCTTCTTCCTTTTGTGATGCCTTCCGCGAAATGTTTAGGTCCACATAAATTGTTTTGTTAGCAACTAACCACGGTTTTCCGCATTACTTTATTAAGATTTCAGTTTCAAATCTTCTAAGACTCCCTGTTTGATTCACTGTGTGCGTACGGTTTATATGGGTGCTTCTTGTAATACGACTGATTCACCGAGTGGGAGGTGAAAACCTTAACAGTGACAATACCAATAATCATAAAAAAATCAATTAAAATAATTACTGAGAACAACTGTAAATCTCAAAAAATTACACACGTTATATTAATTTCAAACGAAAATAACAGAGAAACTCACGCTTTACATCATTTTCAATGGATTAACTGAATCTCTTTCACAGTAAGCATATATACGTACTCTTCGAGAAACGTGTTGGACAATTTCCTTAATTAAATCATTAATTGATAACAGTGAACGAGTACATTGCCGTAAGTGATTACCTCATTTATTGTTTGTGTTTCTATAGGTTCATAGCCGATCTATTCAAAACTAACATTAAACAAATATTTTGTTTTCTAAAATTAATTGATCTGCTGTATTATTGCATGCCACGGTTTGTAATGGACGTTGACAGGTTTGAAGAAGCAGCCTCTCGATGGTTACATGAGGAACCCATTTCCTTTTCCTGTGCCGTAAAACCCTGTGCAGCGACTGGCTGATTCGTTCTGTCAACTTCCTCAGGATGTCTTACGCTGACATGAGGTATATTCTGAACCACAAAACGGGATTCCACCGCTGAGGAAAGTGCAGAGGCCTGCCGGAAGAGCGCGATACCGCCGCTCCCACCGAGTGACGACTCGACTTTTGCCTTCACCAATCTTATCAGATAGGTACCCGAAGACGCCGCGCTGTGCCGCACCCCAGGACGTCAGTTTCTCTCCGAAATGGCCGCGTTCGGGACTAACGCGACGGCCCGCTATGCCTACGTGTTCGTGTTTGTGTTGTGCGCGTGGGCATTGCAGTGGGTGCAGGTGCGAACTGCAGCCGTGGATTCTGCAGAGTACGAAGAAACCCCGCGATGCTCGCCCTCACTAGCGCTCCCCGTGGATCCCAGCCGGACTTACACCGCCGATCAAATATGGCACGCCAACGGCACAACGTGGTTTTGCCCCTGTGACATCAAGCCTTGCTTGTGGATGTGTTGTCCGGAGGGAATGGTTTTCAACGAAAACGATACTTGTGTGGACTTGGGCTGGATGCCCAGGACCGTGGAGATGACAGATGAGACAATGTTACGAAATGTTTCCATTGATTCGTTATATCTCCGTCACGAACTGATTTGTCCTGGAAATCGATTACTTCTCGATCCCGAGGAATTTCCAGAAGAAAATTTTACGCTGTATTCTAACTTAACACTCAACACCTTTGAGGGTTCCGTCGAGCCGGGGGAATATTGTGTAGGATTTTCAGAAAATAAGACGTTGCGTGTTGCAATGTGCTATTATAAAACTGAAATGCCACCTGTGGAAGCTGCTCATTTGATGTACGCTACTTGCATGTTTTTTTCGCTGCCTTTTCTTTTGGCAACGTTTCTTGTGTATGCAATCCTGCCTAGACTACAAAACTTACATGGGAAGATCGTCATGAGCAGCGTAGGAATGTTATTTGTGGCTTACCTTTCCCTGATAGTTGTCAAGCTGGGAAGCTCTTCTTTTTCCTACAGCCTTTGTCAACAAATAGGTAAGCCTTGTATTTTCTATACGAACTTATAATTTCGCCAGTGTAGTATTACACAGTGGTAATTTCAGCAGTTAGTTATTCAAATGATTCAGTAATTCACAGAAATTTGTGCAAGAAATTATATAAAAAGATTTGAATAATTCAAATTTTGCTAATTATAACTAATCTGTTTTCTTTAAATAGCAAATTCAAATATTCTACAGTAAAAGAGATCAGATGATATTGATAAAGGATTTAATTAATTACCAACAAGTTTCTAAATGACCCGATTACGGAGGTAAAATTAACACTCGTGTCCTCCGCTTCTGTCACTTTTCTCACTTTTGGTTCATGCTTATTAATCTTTATCTTATCGAATTATCGGTGTAGTATACTATTTACAGAATATCTTTTTTCTTTATCTCTTTTCAGTTTTCCTAACGGCGCGTAAATTTATGATATTCTCAGAGTGTAAATCGGATTGCACTTCAATTTTCAGCCGGTAAATACTTTTTCAATTTGCATATTCGATTACAAATACGAATCTAACAACTATATGATGATGATAATAATAATATCTATGAATATTATGAAATGAAAAAAAAAGACCCACTCAAAAGACAACGCGTGCATCCAAGAGGTAGACCGGAAGATCTTTAAAGTGAGTGACGAACAGAGGAATACACGCATATTACTCAGACTTCTATACGTAGGATTACGATTAGTGCTGTCTCGATTTCATTTGAGAATTAAATTCGTCGAGGAATCGAAAATAATTCTGAAAAGATGATTTCTTTTGGCGCCAAATACGTGAGAGTTGTTTTATGCCATATTATAAAATGCTGTGCTTAGTATATAATCAAATCGGCTCATTACTTCCCGTCGAATATGCTTAATATTTTTTTTTGCAAATATATTTTATTAGTGATGGTTGTGAATGATCCAACATAGGGATGCAAGGCAGTCTTTTTTCCTATTTGAATGCCACCACAGCGGAAGATTTACGGTGTTAAACGAATACAACTCCTTCAATAAAGATTTTAACAATCAAATGATTTCTTCCGTTTGTTATACAGCTACAAAATCGGTATTAATTGAAGCAATAGAACACAATAGAATTCAGAATACCCAGTGTCATAATTAAATTGCCACTAATGTATCAGTTTTTCTTAGTTGATCAACAACGTGACGAAACATACATTCTGTTAAAAATACAAGATATCTTACAACGAATTGGTGAAACTCGTAGATTATAAAATATATCGCAAATTGGAACAATTTCATATTTTAACAAATGAATCCTAAAATTGGTCGGCAAAACTTTAATAAAAAAGATACATTACTTTAATGTTGTAGTCATCGGATAACGGTGCGCAATAGTGAACATTTTACGAGCGAACAAGTACGATTCGAAATAGTTCAGAATCGTCAAAACGCGTATGATTCACGTGGTGTGTAAAAGCTTTTAATAACAGAGTGCCGTGTGTTAAGGATACCAACAAATTTGCCACACAATTTATTGAACAAACCCTATGGGATAGAAAAGCTGTCCTCTTTACAGACTGTGATCCCTCGAAAATTGAAAAACTTTACTTGGGAAAAGTAGTTTGGTAGAAATTGAAAATCGATGGATTGTTCTACACTCGACAGTGTCGGACGCGAATATTTCAGGCTCATATTATTGTTGAGCTAAGCATTAGCGTGATGTTAAATATTTATGCAAATATGTTATCAAAGGTTCGCATCTAGCAGTGTCTGGTTTTCTGGTCAAAGTGGCAAATACACGTGTACCTTAAAAGGAATATTGATAATACATTAACAATTCATGAAATGCATGTACTAGTATTTCATATTTGCAATGGAAATACATGCAACTATGAAAATGCTGAAATTGAGATGCACAGATGTCGTCTTGATTAAATAAAAAAAAACTATCTCAACTTACAAGTAAGCATTTATAGAAAAAACTGATAGCCGTAACTCAAGGCCAATACCTGGCGTTCCAATCTGAAATAAGTGCAGCTCTTGCACGTGGAAAATGACAGAGACAGTTAAGCTCAACACAGTCGTTTAAAATCAAATATATACGTCTATTCAGCCAGTGAGAAAATCAAAACACTTGCCGATACTGCATTGTATACTGCGAATAAAAATTATTATTAGTTACCAATTCTAAATTTTTTCACACGTCTGAAAAATAATTTAATAGAGCTCTCGATTATGAGTTCAGTTTAACACGAGGTCACCCTCATCAAAACTCTCGAAAGAGAATTTGAATAAGAATTGCAATGATAGAAAAAAATATTTCTTTCAAGTCCATTAAAAGACTATTATTCTGTGTATGAAAACTCTTAATGGCATCCCTGAATCTTTCCTCTGTCCAAATAATATGAAAACACGCAGCAAAGAAGCGAAGTGTGACGAATGTAGGAAACTTTTCAGCCGGATTTGGCATGTGGACCGGAGTTTGGGAATACTGCAAGCGGCGCATCATTCATTTTATGAAGAATGATTTGTTGCTTTACCCTGCCATTCGAAAGGAGCGTTTCCCCCTCCTTCACTTTACTCTGGAATTTTCCGGGTGCCCTGTGGAGTTTCGGGGGGGGGGGGAGGATGCTCCCTTGATAGCAGACCCTGGTGCTTGCGGCTTCCGGAAGGGGCAGAGGGAAGGCTCACGGCCTCCTCGACCCTTTTCAAGGCAGAAACGAAGCAGCTTTGATTCTGATGTTGGGTTTTATAAATGTAAATTAAGGGAACAACCCTTAGGATGGAAGAAACCAACGGTAGTCATTTTTCAAGCTAGTCTGTGACACACAATCTCGGGTGGAACATTCATTTCAAACATTGAAGTCTCTTATTTAATTTCATATTTGTATTATTCAAAATACATGTTTTATAAAAATCTACATATACTATTAAAATAATAGTAGCAAACGTAATCGTTACCACGAGAAGTCTACGTTGTAGCACAGCCATCGCACTTTTAATGTGTGTACCGTTATAATCAACTTATGCACATATCTGAATTATTTGCCACCAGAGGCAAAGTTCAGTGACACTCTTTCTTATAAGTTCTGGCTTCTGAGGTGTTGGTTTGTTAATGGTTTGCCTCGGCGCTTTGCATTTTCCTCACCAGACTCATATTTGCGATTTATTGATTTGATCGATTGTCGACTTTAGACGAGAAGTGTGTGTCATCTCGTCGCTGTTTTAAACCCTTCATTAAATTAATAAAATATACAATAACACATTCATGTATACGGCACATTCCTCGAAATCGTGAAATTAACATACGGGAGTCTTGTTGTGTGTGGTGGGGCTTGTCTTGTGACCGATCTTATACCGTCAAGTGATGATTTTTCACGCGTTGCGAAGTTTACATTGTGACCTTACGTTACCTCTAGTGGAGTGTTACGTTGTAATAGTGCATGTTCGTTCCCCTTTCGCAGTGGGTCCGTTAGGTTTGCAAGCTCGCTCTGCTGCTCGATGTGAAACTAGCCGCTTAGCTAGATCGAATTCAGCCGCTGCCAGAGGAAGTATCTATCGGCCGATCGGACGCTCTGATCGGTAGTGCCCGTGTAGTGTATGTGTAAGTGTGGGGTAAATGTAGGGCAAGGAAGAAGAAGGAAAGATCGGGCGGGGTTCGTGGGCCGTTGGATAAGGTACTGCTTCGACATTCGCCTGTTGTTGATCGAAGGCACTACGCGAGAAGATATCATGTTGGGAGAAAAATCCCGTAAGTTGACGTGTAGATAAGTACCGGATTTCGCCAGTCAGCGGGGAAACATACAAAAAGCACTACACTTACGGACCTTAAGAGTTGACGCGCCCGGAATCACTAATAAATCAAGCAAGCAAATGTGTGACGCATGGCGCTAGCAAATGGCGCCATTTTCGCATTTGACCCTGGTGTGTACATTTCTTTCGCAAACGACGTTAAGACAAGCGGCGTCACGAAACGACGAAAGGGTTTTAACTTATTTCTCTTAGCGAGATGGGGTAGAGGGGGAATTTTCGGCAACAAAAGTGATTTCAAAATATATGAAAATATATCATTATAATATATGATATTATCCAACTAAATGAAATAACCAAGCATTCTCCCAGTATTTATACATCAAAATCTACGAGTTAAG
Organism: Gryllus bimaculatus; assembly: GCA_017312745.1. NCBI lineage: Eukaryota > Metazoa > Arthropoda > Insecta > Orthoptera > Gryllidae > Gryllus > Gryllus bimaculatus. Next base: position 1,065,245 of record BOPP01000049.1, read on the forward strand.
AAAAGAAATTAATTGCGCAGTACTGTTAAAAGAAACTTCAAATTCTATTTTCTGCTTCGAGTCAGCCCGCGCCCTCGGCTCTATCCAGCCTGGAGCCACCACATCCGCAAGCCACCAGCTCCACCCTCCCCGCTTTTCCCCGCCCGCTCTCCTTGTCTGGCCCATCCCACCACTCCACTCCACTCCCAGTCCCAGCCGCCTTGCCCCTCCCTGCCCCTCCGTGCCCCGCCCTACGCCCCGCCGGCGACGCTGCTCCGCAATCGGCAACGACTATGCACGCACTGACAATTTCGAAAAATCGAAAAGTTTGGGTAGGAAGATGCTGAAAGCGGTGGATCTGAACTCATTTTCGCTTTTGATATTGAAATATTCGGAGCTAAATTGCGCTCTCGAAATGAATCAACATGAATTTAAAAGAAAATTAATCATTTAAAACGTTATGATCAATTTTTCGCAACTTCCTCGTCGTTTTCGAGATATTTGCCACAAATGCGTGTATGCAGTTACATCCCCTTTAAGAGGGTGAGAAAGTAGCATGATATCGTGTTGCGGAAATATGTAGGCAATGAACTTTTTCTAGTTTCGAAGCTCCCCCGCAGGGGGACCTGGTGAAGAGATGTAGACGATCACCCGGACCCTGAGTTTCACGGCGGCACTCACGTCGATAGCTTCAAGGTGGAGGCAGTGAGTAGGCCATGCTAAGCTCCTAGGGTTCACCAGTCGGACTTTTGGTGCGTCGACTTTTGGGCAGGATCGGATGAAGGAGATTCTTCGAATTACTGCGGAGTCCAAATATCCGCAGACGTCCGGCAGAGATACCATCCGCCAGGTTTCCTAGGTTCACTGGCGACACTCCCATCGTTAGCCTAAAGGTGTAAGTTGCCTGTGAACACCACCGGCGGCTAAACCATGCATAGTTTTTTTTCTTTTTCTTTTTTTTCTTTCAAATTGAAGATACCTCTTTCCATCTGGCTTGAATCAAACCTTTAAGGTTTTGCATAACATTCTTTAAAATTTGTAGGTTCTTTTCGTGAAGCCCCTAGGACATTTTCAATATACTTTTAAATCAATTGCAAATTTGTTCTTCAATTTTTTTTTGTTATAATATAGTAAAATACACTTTCAAAGGTGGCATAGATACGATTTTATGGGTTCACTCTGAAGTTTCGAAAACTGCAAAAGTGAATTTTTCAGGCGTGTTCTTACAACTTCAAAATTCAAGTTTGAGATTTTTCCTTCAAGTAATTTTTTTGATCCCTCGTTAGTTCTTTCATTTTAGTCACGTTAATTTTTTTTGGAAAATGAGTAGTTTTCGCGTAATATTTAGTGCAATATTAACTATTTACAAAAATACAAAAACAAGATTTTTTCAATAAATGCTGCAATTTTTTTCTTTAAACTTTTCGTAGGGATACAACTAAACTCACTCTATAAGATGACGTAAACGCTATTTTTTCTATCCTTTTGGTTTTTTCAAAAATTACATTTTTAACTTCAGTTAAAACCTAACTTTTTAACATAGTAACTTTTTTACTGTCTCGCGTCGTTGATATTTACATTAGCATTTCTTGTCGATATTACATTTATGAGTAATCTGAAAACTCCGCGTTTCCAGATATGTTTAGACACCGTTTTCTCAAAAACGTCTCTAACCTTTTCTCCAAACTATTCGAAGGTATAGTGATAATTACACTTCTTAAAATGACATTAATGTATTTTGTTGTACATTTTTTTCAAAAATTACACAAATGAAATTTTTTGTCATACCTCTCACGCCTTTAATACACATATTTCCAGAAATTCGTAAACATATTGCATTTTTGAGTGGAAGTGCTTCAAATTACTTTCAATGAAGTTTTTAGAAAAATCAGAAAAAATCTGTGAAATAAACTTATTTTAGTATTTTAGAGTAACAGCGTATTTACAGTATCGCCATTAGAAAACTGAAAAATTTATAAAAATTTAAAAAATGTACTTAAGACGGTAATTGACGGCAGCAGACAAGTATGTGGCAAGGCGAAAAGTTTGCCCTGACTAAAGAAATTACAAAACATTAGTACGAGAAATTCTGTGCCATTTTGTAGCATCATGAGTTCTATTTGAAGTCGATATGAAAAGTTATTTGTAATTAAACAACGACTAAACTACATTTGCGAACATTTTCCGTTACCACGAAATGATTCAAAGATCCATAAAGATATTATTCTTTTGTTTCTTGTTAAATCTTTCACAATGAGATACTCGTACAATCTGTAGCCTTAATGTATCATTCTTATAATTTGATTAAACCTACTAATAACTACAAAAATTTTTAGCTAAACATTAAAATATTAGCTAAATATGAGTATATATAGCATTTTAAAAATTGAACTTTGCTGTTAAAAGGCTCAAATGAAGATAGGGGAGCAGAATACCCTCTAGATTTTAATATCTGTATATTAAAATTTATGATTAGTAGTGTTTTATAAATATTAATATCTTATATTTGGTGGGGGGACAAGGGAAGAATTTAACTTCTTTTTATATAACTATGATGGTTGGTTAATTGAGTATTGGAGAAAATATGACAAAATTATATAAATGAATGCTTATGTCTGAGTTGGACAAAGTGGTTTCGTAAAAAAGTTGCAGTATCATTAATTACTGTCGAAATTACGAATTAGTTCATTACTAATATCAATACGATATTTGTGGTAATAAAAAGAATACAAATATAAACAATCACTTTTACACGCATTCGCAACAAGAAATGGGTTTAGGCAGCACTTGTACAATCGTATTTGCATTATTTTATGAAGCAAACGTTTATATATGAAACGCAATCTATTTTTTGTCAAAATCTTATTTGATGGCAATAATTTATATTCATAATTTTGTCATTTTATTTTTTACTCACAAAATTTCTGTCGGAGGACGAACCCACACGCACTACGCCCATGTAACTAGATGCGTTATTATCTGCTTCTGTGAGCAACTGTGGTAAATCGATACATCTTCCATTACGCAGAAGCACATGCCGCGCGGCGGTTGGCCGCGCACTGCCCCTTCCTCGCTCGTGGCGCCGTGCACTTGTTTCTGCTGCCTGCTGTCGCGCTGCGTGCCGAAAGACATCAAACGTTTCTCTCGCAGGCCAGTGCTCCAGGTGAGGGCTTCACCACGACGTCCTCTTCGTTCCACTGCGAGTGATTTCCTGGTTATATTGTGAGCATTCCATCACCTACGAGTGGTTCAAAGGAACACTGAGCAGTATAGAGCAAAATCATAGCAAATACAAATTGGAATCGGAAAGTTGGAAGCATAAGTTGTTTGTTTTTTTATTTTGGCATATTTAGTGTTCTACATTAATACATTTTGTTTTGAATACCGCATGTTATATAACTTTCAAAACTATGGCCTGGCCGTGACCGCAATGTTCGCAGAAGTTAATGTGCAAAATTCAATGTAGATAAATATTAACATGAATGCAACATTTATTAATCTTATGACTGCGTTGCTATTCATTACCACCATAAACTTCACGTTTTAAAAACAGTTTGTGAATCGTATACATGCATTTGAACTAAAAATAAAATATATTAAGCAAATCATAATTAAATTTCATTTTGCGTTTAAAACAATAATTTGACATTTCAAAAGCTCTCTTTTTCTGTTTTCAATAAAATTGCTTAAGAGTCATTTCTGACTTTAGGTTCTAAGAACCCTTCATTACAAAAATGGAACTGGATATGTCATTCTTAAATGGCATTTTAACGACGTTCATAGTGCCCACGTGGTTCCTGTATACGACAAAAGCAAGTTTGGCGGACGAGGCAGAATTTAACACTGCGCAGCCGACGTGTTTTCCTCCACTGGCGCTTCCTGTAGATCCATCACGCAGTTACGCCTCCAATAACACATGGCGCGCCAACGGCACAACGTGGTTCTGCCCCTGCGACGTCAAGCCGTGCTTGTGGATGTGCTGCCCGGAGGGAATGGTGTTTAATAGCACCAATGAATGCGTGAACACCGGCTGGACCCCAAACGCCCTCGAGATGACGAGTGAAGATGCTATGCTGCGAAATGTCTCCCTTGCAATGTTTTACCTCAGGTACGAACCGATATGCCCAGGCTATCAACTTCTTCTTGAGCCACTACAATATCCCGAAGACAAGTTTATTTTATTTTCAAAGGGTACCTTAAACGTTTTCTCATTATTAATTGAACCCGGTGGATTTTGTGTGGGATTCTCAGAAGCAAAAAAATTCTCACCGATGGTGAAGATATGCCACTATGATTCCGAATTCTATCCAGTAGAAACAGTGGATATTGTGTATGCCAGTTGCATGATAATATCCCTAGTTTTTCTACTAATTACTTTTCTAGTGTACGCAGTGTTACCACAACTCCAGAACTTACATGGAAAAATTGTCATGTGTAATGTAGCTACGCTGTTTGCTGCATTTTTGTCCCTGATAACAGTCAAATTACCTGGCACAATGTTCAACGAAGGATCTTGCGAAATGAGAGGTAAGCACACTGCACTGATGGAATGCTAATAACAAAGAATTTTTTTTCGCTACGAAAAATGTCACGGTAAACTAGATACATTTTGTAGTGTATTTCATTTACTACGTATAATTCATATTTAAATTTTCTTTAAAGCATCTAGTCTTTAAAGCTCGCATGAATTACTGCTATTATGTACTGTGTAAATATGTTAATTTATCTTATCTTCACTTGAAAATTATGAAGACAAAATATATTTATATTTATTTAGTCAAAAAACTAGTGAAAACTGTATGTGGCATATGGAGGAGACGATTATCTCCGCACGTTTTCTTGAGTTTCAGAATCCCTTCCTGTCATTTTAACTATAAATTGTTGAAAGATGAATAAAAGTTTAACATAAATAAAAATACATTTTAAAGATAAATTTTAAAAATTGCAAGATTAATAATATTTTAAAAACTAGACATTTTTGTTTCCGAGTTGTAGAAAACTTGTTTGCTTCGGTAAACTAATTGCAAGTACGCTTTTTCTGCATTGCTCACAAAATAGTAACTCGCCCTTACCTCTTCTCTTACGATTACATGCAAAATTGAGTTCAGCAAAACGTGCGCATAGTGAAGCTACATTTACGACCAGAAGCAACATGAAAACCTACCTAGTATGTTTTGTCACATGGTACTACGTGTGCAAAATAATAATATATTCACACTAAAGTTAGCTGCTTTAAATTTTATGCAGATATTATTTTATAGATGCGAATGTTTTTAGGCACTTGTATGCAGACATTCATGGTGACTATAGTTTACCGTAATTTTAAAATTGTGTAAACCCGAGTTAGAATTTAAAACATTATGTTATTTAAATTTATTTATATACATTTGGATTAAGAAACTAAATATTTGCATGGAAATGAACAATAACTGTTTAATAATATATTAAATATCACAATCTGATTAAAGTGATTTGAATGCATAGATATCCCGGGTAGAGTACTGTAGCTTTTATAATTTCCTATAAACTAGTAAACGGTTATTATAGTTGCCTATAAAACATTACCATTGTGTTGTTACTATGTCCACTCTTACTTTTCCCTACTCTCTAAAAATGCGCACGGAAATTTATTTGTTTAATTCTTTACCTTTCAATAACTCCCATCAATCAAATTTATAATTCATATTACTCGTACATTACATTCGAGCACACGTTCTGTTTTATTTGGTTCATTCAACAATAATTTGATACAGCTGTCAGGGCAATGAACGTACGCCAAAATAGTTCCTCCGATATCTATGGGATCAATAAAAGTGGAAATAAAATCGCTTTTGCCAGAAATTATGTATTGTGAGAACAAGTTTGCATTGCCCCGAATCCAACTTGTCAGAAACACAGTTGGGGGGGGGGGGTACGGAGAGCAAAGAAGTGTTTTGAAATGTCTTTCCATCAGAGAATAACATTAACTCATAACCGTACACAGGAATTCCACCAAAATGAATATTCCCAGATCGATGAGACTGACTTTGAATTTTTTATTTTGAAGAGTATTTGTAATGAGACCCCATCGTGACTATTTTTACTTTCTCACCCTTAAGACGTTTTAAGAAGAGAGAGTAATGTAATTCTCCGGGAAAAAGCGGCGAATTTTCACCTGAAAAACTCTTATTGCCAGATCCTGGAAACGCAAAAGTAGAAAAATCGAGTTGCTAAATTTAGAAAGAATTCTCTAATAAGTGTGTAGCCAGAATCCATGATTTGTAGGTCCCCGATTGCGAAAAATCATGTGATGGCAAAACGTCTATCCGTCCGTCTGGCTGTGAACAACGGTAGCGGCTAAACCTTTCAGGCGATTTTCTCCAAAATGTATATTCCTCAATCGATCTGGCAGATACTTGAATTAAAACTGATGTTTTAGTTTTTGGAGGTACTTTACATGAAGCCCCTGGGACATTTTCAAATAAAAAAAAATTATTTTTTGGGGTGTTTTTTGTGTGAAAGACTTAAAAGAATGGTGCAGGTCTCATGTTCGTTGAAAATCCTGAATTTTCGAAAATTGCAAAAGTTCAAATTTGTGTCGGAGTCTTCCTACAACCAAAATATTAAATATAGAGATTTTCTCCTTAATTAAATTGTTCCTTAAAGATAGATTTTGAAATATGGTCACGTACAATTTTTCGAAAATTTAATTGTATTACCCCGCAATTTCGAATATTAGTTCATATACATTAACAATATCGCGATAGAGTACGTGTTGTTACAGCACCACTCGTTAGCATATTAAAAGCTCCAAGTCCAAAAAGCCAGATGATGCTCAAATGTTCTCATAAAACTAAATGTAACAAAGAAAACAATACTTTTGTCTGACCGCATCAGCTACTACTGACCGGAATGAAACGTAGTACATAAATAAATTTAAATTATTTGTTCTGGTATACGTGAATTAAAATTAAATGAAAATCAGTAGGGCTGTCTTAAAAATCGTATATGACACAGGTGCTAAAAGTGATTTAATTTTTTCGTAAGATTACGAAATCGCAACGCAACCTTCCCTAGTCGTAAAATAAATTGCCACTTTTTGGACTCATTCATAACTTTTTTGTAAGCCCGTTTTAATAAAATTTTGTGTTACTTTGGAAAAGAAAGTAGAATGATAATTATATGATACATCTTCCTTTGGCTCAGTTGACTTTTCAAACCTGTACATGAGTGTATTTTGGTAAGAGGGGGAGAGAGGAAAACTGTGCTCGCGAGGAAGACTCCGCAACCATTTCCGAACAGTTGTTGGGGGATTCATGATGCAGACTATAAGAGCTGTCTCGCAGGAAGTTGCTTGCCAGTTCAGACCGTGACTACCAGCCGCTATCATGGCACTGTGGGCATTAAGAGCTGCCGCTGTGATATTAGCCTTCGGGGTAAACCAAACCGCAACGGCAAGCGCAAATGCAACTAGCGCAGCGTTCAAGTGCTTGTTCGGACATGAGACAATCGGCACGGGAATAACTTTCGCCAACGGGTCGCTAGTGACTTCTGAAGGAGTTGTTTATCCGAACGGCACGTGGGAATCTGCAGGAGATCAGTTCAATGTTTGCAAATGCGTTGCTCGCCCGTGTTTCCGCAAGTGTTGTCCAGAGGGACAAGTGGTAAATTCGACAAATATGACGTGCTTCGATCTTCCGGAGGATTGGGATTACATGGTTCACCTGCGGCCTGAAGTTTTTCGAGAAGTTGGCCTTCAAAACGTGATAGAAGCAAATGAACCCGAACTTTTCGACGAACATTTTGAAATCTTGCATGGTTTTCCGTGTCCAAAGCCGTGGATTCTACCAGAGGTCGAGGAGGTGGACCAATTTTATCTTCTAGATGACGGAAATCTTGCCGCGTGGCGAGGCGAGAATATGCTTAATGCATCCCAGTTTTGTTACACTATTGTCTTAGACGAAGAAATGATTTTTCCGTTGATCTGCCATAGAGAAGACGAAACCGAATCCTTTAGTGTGCATTATGTGTTGTACGCCATCGGGATGATTATCTCCACTCCGTTCCTGGGCGCCACGTTCGTTGTATACGCTCTGCTCTCACATCTTCACAACACTCACGGCAGGTGCATAATGAGCCACGTACTCGTGCTGCACATAGCTTACATATGCTTGTGTGCAGTGGACCTGTACCGAGAAATCGGCGACCTCGCTTGTATGGCGCTTGGTAAGTACAGTTTATTGACAATAACTGTTTTGGTCGCATGAATATTCGGAAGTCAAATGTTGAGAAAATTTAAAAACATTCAGCTTAAGAACACCTTTCGAAGAATGCAACAGTATGTGAATGTCGATAATAAAAGTATCGTTACTTCTGCTTCTTGAGTTATTATAATCAGTGTACAGGATGTACATGTTATTGTGATATACATTGTGAATGTCCTCATTAATAGCAAATATCTATTTCAGAATGGCTAGTAATATACTATAATGAATTGCGTATTTAGTATGCATACATTCCCGTATTGGTAAAGGAATACAAAGGCTTGTGTTACAAACATTAATTAATCCTCATAACTCTGCGACCAGAGTTAAAGTTATGTAAAACTTGGTGATCACGCATTGGAACCTATCGCCGGGCGGGGGGAACGCCCGGGCCGTAGGCAGGGGTGGCCCAAACAGTTGGTGATGCACGTTCATCTTCTCACCATTTCGATCAACAATTTCGTTTTCAACACACGTGTTTAGTGTTTAATGTGTTAATAGAAAATGTTTGCAAAAGGAAAAATCCATAGACGTAGAACGTAATCATTGTTCACAAGAAATGTGTCTTGAAAAAAAGTATTTTGTTTTGTCTGGCGTGCAATCGGAAACGTACGTTAAAATAGGAAATAATTGGAATAGAAACCTACTATCAATACCTAAACACTTTTAGTGAATATATGTGAATCTTCTGCTTTTATTTTTGCTTCTATAAGGATTGCCAGACAATAATATAAGAAAAGAATTTTGCTTGCACAATGCCATTGTGTAAAATACACATTTATGTATCAAAGAAACGTGTAGGTAGTATCTAGATATATTTAAATTAAAACCGCCAAATTTACTATAAAAACACTTGCCTGTAATAGAAATGTATGGTAATTGTAACAACCTATAGATATTTTGAGTCAATGTAACCACAACATACTCAAAACCTACAAATCCTAATCAACTGCATTCATGTATTTCTGAAACAGTTTAATTCACACGTGTTAAAATTAACTCGATATTTCCTGGGGTGTTGTATTACTACTGCATTTCATTTTCTATTTTATCCATCCATCCGTATTTTTGTATTTTAGTATGTTAGTACTCCGTATGTGTGTATTCCGTTATGTTTGTACGCATAAGCAGTAGAATTCTCTGAGGAATTGTGGTACATCTATCAAATTTACGAATTGCATAAACTCTCTAATGACTCCCACTGCACTTTACTGTAATAATACGAACTAGAAATTTATTATCAGTGTTCCCCTACCATGCACAGGAAAGAGCGTCTGAGCCGCAATGATTCACCTTATCATACGGAAAACAAAATGGTTGATAAACATTTAACTACTCTATCTAACTTGGAAAGTTGGTTTGACTCTTCCTTCAAATCATTCTCAACTCTAAAAATTCAATGCACTACTATTTGCAATTTTCAAAAACTCAGAGTTCAACGAAAATGAGACCTGCGCCATTCTTTTAAGTGCCCCTGGTTTTATCCATAGAAAAAAAGTAAAGAAAAAATTGAAGCGGTTTTTGAGAATTTTTAAAAATAAATTGCACATTTTCACAAATTGTGCAAACTATTTTCTTAAAAAAATCATGACTTTTTTTAAAGATATGCTTTTTTAGAACAAATTTTAATTAACGCAAACATTTCTATCTTCAACTTTGTAGTTATGAATTGATAACTTTTTCCAATTTTTGAAAATACAGAGTTCACGACGTGAGAGACAGCCGGACGTTGAAAAAAAACATTTTTCAGTATGAGGGGTCCCCAAAACTTTGTTTCCGGTGAAATATCGAAATCGATTCTCCGCAGCTTTACATAACCTTCTATGTATTCTGTTTGTTCGGCATTGCTGCCTTCAAGTGAGTTACAATAGAAAAATAATAACTTTTAGAGTCTGTCACTCAGAACTTAACTGCCTTAACGATATTGATTTATTTTGTGATTTAAATTATCTGAAGTTTGGAGACAGATTCTGTATGTGCTAAGTTTATTAGTTATTTTGAATAAACTAAATCTTTTTGACTTTAAGGAGGTTTGAATATGTATTTAGGGAAACGTAATTTATTGTCTTTGGTTCATTATCGTATCCTATATTATTTCAATAGTTTACATACCTTTTGCCGCTCTCACACTCAATCAATCTGTATACTCTTACTGAGGTCATCTCAACAAGGTCTTCACGGAGACGTGACGAATTGCTCTTTGCCTTAAAAAATATCAAGGATTCGTTTAAAAAACGCATCTTAATATTCATGACATGCAATCCGCAGTGCTCAGTCAGCTAACCCGTTAAATAACTCCTAAATGAAGCATTTTAGGGTCTTAAAAACTAAAATTTTGAGGCCATAGGCACCAAAGAAACGTTCCTCACACTGTACTGTATGGGATGAGATTAAATATTCTTGGACAATGTATTGAAGTTTTGCTGGTTCGGTACTTATCGAATACTGCCAATGGCACCTTCATTTCAACTCTTGGTGATGATGGCCATCTTTGTGACGTCACGCTTAGGAAGCTTAGATTCCTCGCATCTTATACTATTTATACTTTCTGTGTACATCGTGATTTCCACAAACTTGCGAGGTATATTTGCATAATGATTAATTCAAAATTCGCTCTCACAGCAACTACTAAAAGCAATATTAATAATTCCTTCATACCGATGAAAAATGTTTCTTATACGTGTAGTGCAACCATTCTTTTAAGGTTTTTCCGTGGTCTACAAGTGCTTTGTAACTAAGTGTGGAGGCAACCACGATGGAAACGGACCACATGTGGCCGTAAAGTAAGGAAGAATAAAGGCCAGTGCCTTTATTCTTCCTTACTCTAGAAGGTATTGTTGCGACTATTGCAATTTTTAAGATATGTGACATTTCCTTGACATTTGTATCTGTATCTCGATCAGATACTGATGGTGATTCATTAAGTGCCTTTTGAAATTGTGTTTTGATGGAATCGCAAGTAGCTCGTTTTAAAATACACCGCCGTTCGTTTTCTGAACTTCAGCGAGTGTTCTCGGGTATCTGATCCGAGTGAATAGGAAATGGTATTGCATTATGATCACTTGTGCACGCTTCTGGACGAATGCTCCACTGATTTAACCAGATTTGGGGCTGATATCGTAAGATCGATGTTTGATTGTCCGTGAGAATTCGAAAACGTTGGACGTGATTCCACTTCATTATGAATCACGTACAAATCATTTGAAATTAGAAATTCTAAAACCTGTTCGGTTTTTCTGTCTGCTATGCGATCGCTCCATAGTTCAGATCTCTCATTCATGTGGCCGCCTACAATTACTTTGGAGTCCTAAATATACTGCAGTGTGTTAAGATGGATGTAAGTTCGAGCGCCATTAGAAATCTGCTGAAATTATACGACCGTCTCATTCTGGCTAATAATTTCGGCTGCAGCGAAATTGGACAAACAGCACTGTGGATTTTTTAGCGCGGTTATGTTAGGATTGAATAGGATTATTGCTGCGCCATTCGCTTCCTCATTGGCAGTGGGTGTGAATTTATCACCTGATGCGCACATCTTATTCCAGATACACGCTTGCATCGTGTTTAGGGTTCTTGAATTGGAGCTACATCAATTTTATCGGCAAAAACCAAATTTTCTATCTCAGCCATTACAATGCTTGATCTGAGCATTAATTTGAATAAATTTAATTTCCATTATCAAATTTCTTTCATAATACTGAGCGCGATTGAATTCTGGGCATTGTTTGGATAGGGCTTCCTTTTCTTCATCATTGTTATTGCGACGGCAACAGTTTAAGCGCCGTGGTCGATTTTCGCATGATCGAGCGCCATGGCCTCTCTGAGCTTTTCCGCAGGTCACGTCCGTAACTTGGCTTTTTTTTTGTTAGATGTGTGGCCAAAACGAGAACATCTGTAGCATCGCGTAAGTGGAATAAATTCTTCAACGCGATGTGACTGCCATCCAACGAATATGCTTCTGGAGGACTGCAATTTTACGAAGATTTCTGGTTGTAATTCTAGGATACAGTGATCTTTGTGCTGACCAGTTGGCACAATAAATTTGTGGCTAACGCATTCTTTTAGTTTTTCCGTTTTCATGTTTTTATCCTCTTGGAAATTCCATTCGCTAAGTACCGCGGAATACAGAATGTGAGTGTTGGGAATTGCTTTCTTCGTTACCGTATTTGGACCGCACCAGCTTCCCCAATTGCGTCACGAATTTTGTCGGCCCCTGTTAGCACCTCGTTATTCCTAAGTAATTCAAACCGACGAATATTAGCTCGCTGGCTTTGTATCGGAAGAGTGTTCTCGACAGCAGTTTGTGTCTCTAAAGACGAATAGCAGTGAGGCGCAGGATTAAAATAGTGATGCACAGGGATCTTGTTTTGATGGGTGTGAGGTATTTGAGCATTTTTGGCAGATTTGGTAATGCTCCTTACTTAACTTGCGAGGTTGGAGGAGGTGGTGTGTTCTTAATTTCCAGAACTGCGTTTTCAATTTTTTCCAATTGCGACTTCTACACTTGTTCGTCTGGGGTGACATATTCACCTCTTCAAGTGAGCTGTTAATGTTTTAAATGTTTGCTACTGTGTTCTTTATGACCATTCTTTTGTACGCATTGACATCGCCAAGAAGGCGCCCGTTCCGTAATTGGACCTGGGTACACACTTAAAGCATTTCCTCTAGAAGAGAATGAACAGATTGCCTATGATCATTTTTTGCTGCACTAAAATATAATTTGTGATCAATTAGTTTCATCACTTCCTCGAGTGTTCACGTCCCGGAGTAGTACCCGTTAGTTTCTCATTACTTCCCGGCATTTCGTTCTGGGAAGCGTTATCTTATGGAGGTGAGTTATTTGCCGCCATTTCCGCTTCAATTTTCTGCTTCGTGAACTCAAGGAACTGCGTGAAAGCATTCAGCTCTGTCGAGGGGCGGAGCGAGACACGACAAAACCCGGCAGGGTGGAGAGTGGCGCGGTCCGAAGAGCGCAGCCGACAGGCGGGAGGGCCGGTCTCCGCCTGCAAAGCGACGCCAGCGGAGCGCACAACACACGAGGCAGGGAAATACGAAACACCTTTGCTCCACGTATATTGCCAGAGTCTTAATTCACAAGCTGAAGTTTACATACGCCTTCCCCCCTACACACACTGTTACGCACTCCCACTCACAAATGATAAACGCGGAAGACAGAGAACGATCAACGCACGACTCGCCTCGCGGCAGCCATCTTCGCACACCGGACGGACAGACGGAGGTTTTGGAAGAAAAAACACTTTTCCGATACCAGGGGACCTCAAAACGTATTTCCGTCGAAATCTCAAAATAGATTTTCCGCAGTATTACATAACTTTATCTATACTGTGTATATTACATCGTATATACGTACGTATACGGGAAAGTAAAAATAGTATCTCTGCCTTCATCAGCAGGATTCCCACGCAACGAACGCATGTAAGTATTAAATTGAATTGAATTGAATGAAGTTGTTGCCTTACTTTACGTGGCCATGAAGCCTGCTCTTCCGTCTGGCCACGCAAATTTCGCTCCGGTCCTTTCACCAACTAGCGGAGAAAGGAGGTAATTCTTGGGTGACGAAACAGGCGATTGGAATTTAGCTCAGAGGCTTCATTTACGCTTGAGTATCTTACATGCAGTAAATCTAGTAACATGGGACAGCCGGCTTTACTTCCCTTCCGAAAGGAGGCGTTCGAAGAATTTTTTCGTCCTAAAAATCCATGGCGTCGATCGTGCTTGAACCCGCTACTTCGGTATAACACTATTGACATTGTGGTTTCTGTTAAAAGTTTGTGACATAATATACATTACTGATGCACATGGTAAGAAGTACACTTGGCATTCTCACGAAAACGCGCACGTTATCTTGAGCCTTGGAATATTTACCCCCACTCCTTTGCCAACATTGGTTGAATGAAGAATCAATGATAGCAAAGAGCGTTGTCCACAAGATCTAATAATCAAAAATGTTCGCTCCCGTGTAATGAAATTATTTTGCATCGAAAAACGAACTAAAAGTATGATACAATTATATTTGTCAAAATAAACTAACCCTCTCGCAATTACCGAAACGAGGGCTCAAGAAAAGGTGCGCGAATAACACATCAAATACATATCTACTAGATAATAAACGAGCAAATTACTCTTATTCAAATTCTATTTGTCTGTTTTTATTGCTCACTCCTCAAATTTCAAACTCTCCTAATTTAAGTCAATACATGTTTATGGATAACACAGTTCAAGAAAGAAAACCATTTATGCTATGAATTGCTTTTCTTGAGGAACGTAAAGAACATGCGAGAGTTCTCGGGCGGCTAATATACATACTTTACTTAACTTTCTCTATACTACGTTTATACACACATATACGCGAAAGTAACTAGTGGTGCTACAGAATTACACAGACTTCCCCGTATTAGTTTTTTATTTCTTTTGATCTCGGTTAGCAATTCGAACTTGCCACATACTTTTGCCTGCTGCCATCTATCGCTGCCCAAAGTACATTTTTTTAAAAAAGTTTCCTACTTTTTCGGGTTCCTAATAGTATAACGGAAATATTTTAAGAATGTTAAATAACAGTAAAACGTTGTCCTAAATGGCAATTTTTCTTTGAAGAATTGGAGCCGTTTTAAAGAAAATGGTGCTTAAAGCCTGCTGTAATTTTGAAATTTTTAAGTACTTTTTCACAGAATATTTTTGAGTTTTCGAACCACTTAATTGGAAGTCATTTGAAGCACATTAACTCACAAATACAAAAGTGTTTACAAATTGCTCGAAATGTACATATTAACGACGTGAGATATCTTTCAAAAGAATGACATTTCAGTAATTTGGGGGCGGGGGAAATACACCAAAATGAACTTTATGTCATATTAAATAATGTAATTAGCACTATCCTTTCGAAAATTATAGGAGAGTCAGGTGTTGGGGTGCTTCCGCTCTAGCGACCTCGTTCGCCCGTGTCGGGTTTTGTTCTTTACTTTTATGAAAATTGTTCCCGATATAAAACTTTCAATGTACGACTGTTCTTTGAATGTGTCGCATTGACTTTTGTACGATTTTCATTATCATTATCAGAATAGGAGCGAATTCGGTTCTGCCGATTATCTCAGTCGTCAGACTTTGTTATTATTCCAATGGAAAATCTTTTTCTAATTTTAAGGTAAACTTTAAAATCTTCTATTTTTCTACTTAAGAGAGGAACAGGTGATTTGTAAGAATTTCCTTTTTAATATACGAAACTTTCAAAATGTTATCAAAGTTTTGTAATCCACAGCATTTCAGCCAAATGTTCACAAGTGCCCAGAGAACATAGATCAGATAGATTTGCTGTATAGAATACATCGCTAGATTGAAAAATTGTTTTTGTAAGCAGGAAGCGTTAGGTTCTATTCTCTCAACGTCGTTTCAAGTGAAAATATTGAAAACTACGTTTACAGTTAGTAAGCAATATTATTGTAGCATTAATATGCAGATTCTAATCTCCAGGGTTATCACATTGGAAAGTTACCCCCCTCAAATTGGCAGACAAAACACAACCAAAAGAATTCTTATCTAGTGGGTGCGTGATAGTAAACATTCTAGTGTACGCTACAGGTGCCATCACCATGACGAATGACGTACGTGATTTACCATAAATATCGGTGAAAGTGACGCATATTATATATCATTCAAAAGAGTAGATTGAGTGAACATGTTTTGTTGCCACTAACAATAAACGTGACGTCTTTTAAAACTAGCATTGAATACCAAATAAAAATATAATATCCATATGTCTATTTAGCAGCAAATCTTACTGAGAATCGGTCTGCTGAAGTTAGAGGGGTAATTTAATTTAATCTTCCTCGAAGTTGAAGTTAGGATCTCACAGAATTTTCCACGCGAATAAAGTCGTCGTCAGGTGATCAGAATATCTGTCTCAGGAAATAATAGCATATTTTGTAGAGAAACTTCTGCTTCACACGACGAGTCTTACAAAGGATTTTATATTCTACTGTTATTATATTTTTTTAAGTGGCGCCATCTACTCTCGCCATGGAGGCGATTTATGAGAATTGACGGCTGCAAAAGTCTCCTTGAATATTCGACCTAAGGAAGAGTATTTATTAGGAATGCGACCGGAAAACATCGATGTTTCAAAGCATCGATGTTCAAGTTTAAAAATCAATGTTTAAAATAAATCGACTGAAAACTTTTGTGCTTTTAAACATCTATGTTTCAAAAACTAGTTTCATACCCTCTTAACATCAGTGTTCTCATGACAGGGGGGATTTTATTTCACGATGGGTTTTATAAAAATATGGATGTTTTGAAAACATGGATGCCGCATTCCTAGTATTTAACTGAAATCCGAAATCCCACCTCCGCCGAAGCTCAACCCTAGGAACTCGTACGGAATTCGGACGATTCATTTACACCCACTCGCGTAGTTCCGGTTGCGAGTCAACGGCGGTACAATCGCGAGCGCTTTTTGCTGGCGATAAGGCGAAGACAGAGAGCCACTCGGAAGCGGCGTGCGGCGTGGGCAGGTAGGCAGGCCGCTGGCGCCGCGCGATCTTGTCCCCGGATGGAAGCGACGTTGGGGGAGGCGGGGAGCGTAGAGAGGGGTAGGCGGCTAGACAGGGGCGCGCGGGCCACTCACGCGCTGGCCGTGTAAGTCAGGGCGCCGTGGCGTTCGGCCGCTCGAGGTGAGGCCGCTGGAGTGCGAGACTGGATTGTGGTTTTGCGCGAAGAAGGGCGAGTGCGCGCGTGGGAGCGCGGAGGCGGAGGGCGGCGCGGCGGGCGCTCGATGCGCACGCCGCTTGCCAGTGGGCGCCGGCGGCCCGATGGCGGCGGTGCTGGGCCTCCTCCTGCTGCTGCTGCTGGGCTGGCTGCGGGGCGGCGGGGAGGCGGCGGTGGTGGCGCGATGCGCAGACCCCGACCACACGCACTTCCACAGGTAGGCCCCGCCTCTCCTCCCGGCCGCCGCCACACGTCGCGTGGACCCGGACAATTCAGACGTATGCGATCTTCGTTAAGTGGATACGCTCACGCTGGTACTTTCGGTTTTGTTTGCTTTTTGAAATTCTTTCGAACTGGGTTTTCATTTACGAAGTGGACTGGAGATTGTAACGCAAGTGTCTTAATACAATTTATTATCCATATTTGAAGTGATTTACTGACTGGATTCTTCATTTGTATTATGAACTATTTTACTTTTTTTACATTTTACACTTATTTACCATGGAACGTTTTGAGTAATATCCACACAAATATATATTTTGCTTATCATTCCTTCCGCCTCTCCAATCTTTAAAATCATTAGCTGCAATTTTTTAATTCATTTAACTTCGTGTAGTTTTCCTAACTTAATGACTTATTCCATTTTTTTCGGTATGTTGTATTTAATACTCTGAATTAATTCACTTTCAGTTTCGCGCTTTCGAACTGATGCGTGATACTGATGCGTTTCGTTGGATACTACCATTCGCTGAGAGGGTTGTTTATCATTCTGGTACCTCACGCGTGGCATGAATGCCTGCTCTGTGATCTGCTCAAAAATGCCGGCAATTTGTAGATATAGCTGCCAGCCTCGCGTAGATAACAACATACGTTTATCGAGCCCTCAGATACCTACAGGCAGTGGTCAGCTCAACTGAACAAAGGACCGCTCTGTGAATGTAGAATTCTGACAAATCAATGTCAGATCATCCCAGTTTCTCGTGACAGCTATCACGCAGGAGAGTGCATCAAGGAGGAGAAAAATCAACGTCAGTCATGTTTTAAATGCAAAGAATAATCGAAAAAGCTGTACGTAGAATATAAACTTGTAATTGGAATATAAACGAATAGATTCGAAAAAACCTCGTTCACATCCTACATGATAAATAATTACTGGAATGAATTGCGTTATGAAGACTGAAATTAAGTAAACAAATTATTTGCCGAAGCTTCTATAAAGTAATACTTTTGTCGATAGTTTATGGAAGGCATATGTATTTCATCTCCACTTATATGTATTTTTACCGTGATTTTCTTGTTGATTGATCAAACGTATTCCTAAATGGTATCATGAAGATGCACGTTTAGAACAACATACGTTTATAGAATCATTACAGTTTATTTAGGAAAAAAGCAATGTAATCTTATTAATGTTACTTTTCACACATACACTGACTTATTTCACCGACAATGTCATCTAATACCTAACTTAAAACTATATACGATTACACACAGTTTACTCATAAGCAGTTTTTTGTGTTCTTTGAGACCATACTCCTCAAATTTGTAATTTGAATCCAGTTGGTATCATTTTGTCAATAACACTGGGTAGTACAAATAAATCAACGAGCAATACAAGGATAGTATTTGTTCAATATAAAGTTATTTCGATGTTAGCGCTGATGAGTACGAAATGTTTAAGGAATAAATTATAAAGCATACGTTAGAGTACTATGTTCACGTAGATTTCGATAAATAAGTGGCCGAGGCGGCGGCGGCGGCGGCGAGCGAAGCGCCCGACGCCAGTGTCCCGCCCCCAGGCCGTGCGCGTGCGGGCCGGAGGGGTCGGCGTGCGTGCACAAGTGCTGCGGGCTGGACGAGGCCATGCACGCGTCCAACAAGAGCTGCGTGCCGTCCGACGGGCCGGACCTGGCGGGGGCGCTGCTCGCCAACCTCACGGGCAACTTCTCCGTGATGGCGGGCGAGGGGCTGGCGTGCCCGTGCGGCGGCTACCGCCTGGGCGACGACGACGACGCGCAGCTGCTGCCCAGCGGCGGCTTCTTCATCCGCGACGGCGACGTCTCCGCCGTCACGCACAGCTTCTGCGTGGACGCGCTGCTGCCGGGCGAGCGCGGCGCCGCCGAGCTGCTGGCGCTCGTGTGCTTCGCGACGTGCGACGAGCAGCGCGCCATGGCCCTGCTCAAGTACTGCGGCATGCTGCTCTCCGCGCCCTTCCTGCTCGCCACGCTGCTGGTGTACGCCGCGGTGCCGCGCCTGCGCAACCTGCACGGCAAGGCGCTCATGTGCCACGTGGCCGCCATGCTCGTGGCCTACGTGCTGCTGGCGGTGCTCGGTATCGCACACGTCGCCTCGGGCTCCGTGTGCGTCGCCACAGGTAATGCCAGGTCTATGTGCAAGATGGTGCCGCTGGTGTCGTGGTGAAAAACAATTACGGGATTACCACTGACGCAGCTCTCGCGCACCTGACCTTCCTCTTAAATACTTTGAGGAGTTTAGTTGGCCAAGTAGAGAATTCGAGAGAATAAGCACCGACTTTATTCCAGAGCCTCGACGATTGACGCACAGTTGGTAGAATGATTACCTTTTCGTTTCCATAAGTCCCATCCCCTTTTTAGATTTGAGGAAATATTTATGAACGTTTACCGAAGTCCGATTGATTCACATTTGCGACCACAAAGCTACACCAATAGTCCAGCGCATTCCTGGACGTTCAATTTTCGGTCTTTATTAGCTTTTATAAGGCGTTTTCAGATTTTTGGAGTTTGTGTTACATATCTCTCTCATTTAATTAATATTTTCATTTGTTTACTTATGTATCTGTAAATATTTGAGAAAAAACCTATTTGGAAAATATTGCAGATGGCCATATGATAAAAGCACATGAATATTTGATGTACGATATGAATGCATTTGTCGTTTTGATATCTATTGCAATTGTGACATGTTTTCGAATAAGGAAATGTTTTTGTCGCGTATGTATCGTGTTGTGATACAAAATATTTGCATAGTAAATACAAGTATACTGTGTTACAAATCAAATCTTTGATTCCAAGTAGTAGATGTTATTTTTCTTTTCTCATAATGTCATGTGCCCAAATTATTAACATTATGTATTTAAAAAAATAATCGATTTGAAAGGTTATTAAGAAACTGTGAATGCTCTGAACTATGCTGATGAAGGTGCTGATGTAGTGAACGGAATAATTTTGTGAATCTATCTATTGCAACCTGTGTAATTATGTACATTTAAAAAAATGTATATTTCGCATCAAAAGTGTCCTTCGACGCGTCTCCGAGTCGTGATAGGTAACTGATCAGTTGTGCGGATCTAACCAGAAAGTTCTAAATGTAAGTAAAATCTATGTCTCTAGAAAGCGTATTGTTAGGTGTTTTTACGCAATTAAAACGCATTTTGAGCTCCTTATGGCACCTAGAGAGGTGCATAATAGTTCATTCCACCATTTTGCTCAGGCAAATCGATTGTAACAAATTTCAGACGATTCCCTCCAAGATATTTTTGAATAATTCTGGAAACAAGAGTTTTTTTCGGTTGCAATTCACCCACGAGTACTTCTCAAACGCTACTACTCTTCCGGCATTTGCATGAATTGTTTAGACTTTATTCATCACATTCAGGATAATTAAAGCTAAGTTCGCAATGAAACAAAAGATTAAAACACGTATTTTGGTAGATCCTTTTTCATGTAACTTTATGTGCCTGAAATGAAGGAGTAGGCCAACTGTAATATGTTTAAAATTAATAGCCACTATGAGCTTGGAAAGCAGAAACTAAGGTTGAAAATATGAAAATACCCCCCAGAGGCACTACACTATACTAGTGTCATGCTATTATTCATGCTTACTAGTATTTACCAGAATCTTTGAAGATTATGTTGAGAAGATGATGAAGAGAGATGATGTTGCTGTATTGAGAACGGATACTACCTCAGAGTATTTCGATACAAATGCAAATATTCTTTAAGGCCGTTGTGCAATGGAAAACGCTTCTTGCCTTGCAGTGGGAAGGGGAAGAGGTAGCATTTTCCAGGAAATGGATGCGGTTTTTCTGAAACGTATATGTTCAACGGACCCGCTTTTCTAAAATTAACTTTCCTCAGAACCCGTTCATGATTTAACAAGAGAAATAGAAATGAAAATCAGTCTAATAAATACGAGTTGCTTACTTCGTTTTGCTTTCATTGACTTAAAAAATTCAATTGATGTACATTCTACATTTGAAGTAAAGTATACTACACATAACCAGAGAAAATACAGAGTAAATTGAAATAAATCTTGGAAAAATATAGGAGCTAGTATGAATAATTTGTAAACTCTCCTTACAGAAGCAAGTCTAGATTGTTATACAGAACGTGAGCAATACGAAATGAAAAGTTATCCTTCTAAGTAGAGAAGCATGGCGATTTCCTCGAGAGCGGCGAAGCCCCCACATCGGGCACCATCGGTCAGCACTGCGATTAACCGTGATTGTTCCATCAATCTACGCCCCCACGGCCCCTCTGCCCATCTGCTTTTCGCCGATAGAGGGCCCTGGGTGGCAAGTCTCCCTGATCATCCGTCCCCAAAAATGAAACAGCTTATCAGGAAAAGCTTTGTTAGCTCTTGATTGGGGGTGGTGATGAAGGGGACGCCTTGTGACAGCGCGAAAACAAACCCACGGAGCTAATAGATACTACACATGAAATCTGCACTTTGCCTTCTCGTTACCAGCAAATTAAACCATCTGATACGAAAAACGAAATCTCCTTTTCTATAATCAACCTGTCATCGTTGATAACATACGTTGTTTGTATTTGTTTATATTATTAGTGATATCAAAATGTTTGGACGAAATCCCTAATATTCTTTCTTCAAAAGGTTGAAATTCAATATCCTCGGATTATTTTCGCGGCGTATAAATTAATGTAATGTTGATAACACAATTGTATAAATTAGACTTTCAAATGTACGTTATCGACAAAGCTATGAATACAGACTTGTTGAGATACAGATGCACAAATTCAAGATTTAATCGTTTTCAAATATTTGAAAAATATTTACGAGTATTTTGGTATTTGCATTATACAAAGTTAATGGGTCTCTACACTAATGAAATTAGTGGGGAAGGTAAAACAGTACTTATATACGACAGTACTTATATACGACTAGCTTCCTCAGTTGACGAGACTTCCAAAATACGTGACCTACCTTAATTTGAAATTACATTCAACGCTCACCTAGGCCAATAAATTCTTTCTAAATCTTAAGAATCGACGAAGTTATCGACTGCATTTTAATTTGATACATCTTAAATCGATAGAACAGTATTTCGATCCGAACTTCGAGGTTTCTTATGAGTTGCATTCGGAAGGTCGATTGGCAAGCATTACACCTCCGATATGCTCTGAATTTTAATCTAAACTTACAATTCAAGTTTCTTATTCAGAAGTGCATTCGTCGTTGATACATCGCAAACATAAATCGAAGGTTTCTTTTGTCATTTTTCAGCAAAAGTGGTCGATGCCTCCAGCTAATAATATCGTGATTACAGCAGAGGCTCACTTGCACTCTCAGCACATCTCTACGAAGTGTGTCGGTGTTAATGGCTCACAATTAAATTCTGTTGATAAGAGCAGAAGTGGAATTCGCATATGTGTTGAGATTAATTCAATGCAGAGAAAGTGATGATCAACATTTCACCATTCGCACTTCGTTGACTGGTTTCATTATTCTCCAGTAGACCCAATGATTGCTTTGATTGTGATCACGTCAAGTCCTTCTCATAGTTTCTAGGCTTTAAAATACTTTGGAAGTTCAAACGGAAACTTCCAAGTTATAAAAGCCGTGCATGACTTATGAATCATCACAAGTCTCCCGGGGGCATCGTATACAAGTTGTCAGAAGATAAAAAGAGTTATCGGTCATTAGGTTCTTTCTTAAAACCTCAATCAAGTCCAAGGTTTTCTGGAAATCTTGATGGATGGAAATTCACTTTCCTGCAGGACGTTGACTCCAAAAAGTGTATTTCTTTCACTATCAATTTCTAAAAAGATTGTCTCCTCTAAAAAACCGATACAATAATTTCTAAAGGCAGTTTTTTTGTTTTATTTTCGCCACGTGGCTAATGTTGAAGAAGTGTACGATATGAACCACGAGAAGACTTACTTTATCATTTCAGGTTATTACTGTACATGGGATTAATTGGCGTTCTTTAATGTCATTATTGTAATTCACATTTTTGAAAGGAAAACTGTGAAAGAAATGGAATTCAATGAAGGGAAAAATGTCTGGCATATTTCTGTAGAGGCTTTACCTTTCAATTTACCTGTCACACATTCTTTCCCTACGTGGAAAAATCCATTATTCAATATTCTTTCAAATTCTGTTTTTACTGTTGTCCCTTTGTAAGTAGTAAAGGCCCAACTGAGAATGTTCGTTATTAAAAAGCGGTAAATTGCATGAGAAATTCACAAACTAAGTTCCTTGTTCATATGACTAATGACTTAAGTTCACTATAACCGGAGTCGACTGTACGAAGCCAGAGTTGAGGAGCATGCGTGGTACTGCGTTGTGTTGCCCCTGGGTTGTACGCCACAATCGCTAACAGAGTGAGTTTTTGCGCGACCAGGGTGCACATGGCGGTCGCTCGTGCAGCAAAGGTCACGGCTCGCAGCGACTGGCGGTCGGTTGATCGGCGCCCGCGCGCCTCAACGTGGCGCGCCACGCGCGGACAGCATCACCCTCAACGGAAAACTGGTGGTTCTCAACAACACAATTTCTCGCATTATTCTTGCTA
This sequence comes from Gryllus bimaculatus, assembly GCA_017312745.1. Lineage (NCBI taxonomy): Eukaryota > Metazoa > Arthropoda > Insecta > Orthoptera > Gryllidae > Gryllus > Gryllus bimaculatus. The sequence continues at coordinate 1,088,981 of BOPP01000049.1, forward strand.
TTCAACGAAAATGAGACCTGCTTCACTTGTTGAATCCATTTTCTAGCAACCATGGAAAATGTTGGTAAGATGGGAAGAAATGGACCGGATTTTGAGACAATTTTTTATAATTTGCATTAACGTCAAGCAGCAATTGCGCAAAACTTTTTTAAAAACAAATTTTTTGAGAACATTTTATTTATGAAAAAAATTCCAATTCACGACAAAAATACGAATTTGTAGTTTTGTGATTTTCGAAATATACAGAGTTCGCCGAAAATGGGAATGATGACACTTTTTTATCGGTCTTTGATACATCCGAGGAGAAAATTTGGAGCCCTTTTTGAAGAAATACTCGTTTGAAAATCATCTAAATTTCAAGCTAACTTACACGAAAACTACTCAGTTTTCAAACATTTAACATTATTTCAAGACTCCTCTTTCAACAATAGATTTTATTAAAGAAAAAATATACCTTCTGTATTTTAGTTGAATATCAACGCCGAAAAGAATTTTAGAGTTTTGCTGTGTTCTAAAAATCAGATATTTCAACTACAATGAGGCCAGCACCATTCTTATAAGCGTTTTCTACGCTACACGGGAACGAAGTTTCATCAAAAACGTTGAGCTCTTTTTTGAGAAACTTTTGAAAATGTAATTGAGGCTTCATGTTATGTACCCAAAAAATTAAAATATGTTTCAAACACGCAGGACTTTGAGGTTCTTCAAATCGATCAGGAAATATCAGTTTTGGAGAAAATCGGCTGAACGGTTTAAGCGTTAGCGTTGACCATAGATGGACGGACAGACGTTTTGCCGTCCATCACCTTTATCAAGGATCAACAACACATGGATTCTAACGACAACGTATTAGAGGAAGTTATTTACTATATGTAGAAACAATATTTATCCACTTTTTCGTTACCGGGGCCCGGCAATAAGAATTTTTCTGTTGAACATTTGCCGTTTTACGGAACATGATTACGATACTTTCTCCTCTTAGGAAGTAAGAGCGAGAAACTAAATTTGAAGAGTGATTTTTGTGACTTGCAGTGATTACTTTGAATATTTCTATAAACGAATAAAATAAATTTGAAATACTTAAACTTAAAATACTAACGTACCCATCTAATAAGGAATTTCGATAATGAAGTTTATTTACCTGCTTCACTTCATGCACCAATGAAAAATTAACAATTTAACCATGTATAATAGTGTTTCTATAAAATAACCGTTTTTCTATTGATAAAATACCATTTCAAAATTTTTTATCAAAAGTTCTCTGAGCATTTATTTTAATTCACGATAAAATAAGTAATTCCGACTTTTAGTGTGTGTGTGTGTGTGTGTGTGTGTGTGTGTGTGTGTGTGTGTGTGTGTGAATGTATAAGAGAATGAACGGCTTGATTTATTCGCGTGTATCAGTGTCTAAAAGAAATCCATTTTTTCTGGCGGGTGAAATATAATTTAATCATTTTGTTACAGTTGAATAATTAACATGACCAATATGAGACTTTTTCAGAAATCTTGGAAGTAGAAAAAGCTTAGACTTCTGCTGCTCTGCTGCACAGAATACTTTCGATGGATTTAACCTTCATGTCCAATTCCTGGGAGTCTCCCTAACGCCTTCCAGTATCCATACACGCGCTCTCCAGGACACCAAGTTCTGTGAACCGAGCAGTCGGGAAATTTTAGTCCCTTTCAACTATTCCCAGTGTATTTGATTGCGATTATTCGCCTGAAATTTGATGAAGTGTTTCTTCCTGCTTCTTGAGAACAAATATTTTGCACCTTCCTTGAAGAGCAATATTTTTTTCTGTTGAACAGAATAAAGTTTGATGTTTTTGAAAATAATACATTTACATCCAGAATTCTTTGACTTTGACATTATTTTTATTTAAGTCATTTTTTGCAAGTTGATATCTCACTAACTGCGTCTTCCTGAAAACGGTGAATGAATTCTACTAACTGGTCTGGTGAACGTTCCAACGTATTTTGTGGCTAGTCGATATACGGTTCATCAAAGCAATTTATTCTCTTGGAAAGGAAAAACCGCAAGCTGTACTTTCCTCGGAAACATATTGCAGATCGCATCGTAGATTGCAAAGTATAAACAGACATTGCGTATGCAGGGAAGACCGCATCACAGAGAAAACTACGGAAATATAACATCCTATTCTGATACTTCATCGATCATCCTAACTGCAACATCTAAACATTTCTCTCTGACTCCTGTCTCAGAGTTTCCTCTTCCCGCCGGCTGCTTATCCATAGTTTAGTCATAATACCTATAAAGCACCATTTCGTGCGTGCTCTCGCTTTTAAGTCCCCACTTACGCCAACAATGCAAACAAACGCACGCGAGCCGCCGCCCCGCGCCGTGCGGTCGGGGGAGAGCGCCAGCGGCAGAGCGCTCCTATTCACTATTCGTGTGCCAAAACGCGGCGTTTCAAAACAAAGCGGGAGCCTCCATCAAGCAGGTCTCCTTGATCGTTCCTTGCACATGACGCAGCTCTCACATCTGTTGCGAGAGTCAGACGCAATGTTGGGATGTGGTATTTTTGTGCGAGCCGAAGAGCGTGGTGCCGATTGTCTTGATGAGTGTATCTGCCACGGTTCATTCACAGAAATGTAAGAGCTCTGTTTTTATATCTTGCTTAAATATTATATAATTCGGATGGTAGGAAAGATTCACAATTCATTTGTAATGTATCAATGTAGAAATGTGTAATATTATTTTCGGACGTAGCAGAGGCTTTCCGGCTAGTTCCCAGAGCTCAGGTCATCTGCGCTATTAAAACGTTTCGCCAACAGAATGTTATTAAAAATGAAACAAAACAAAACTTGTTAGTGTTAATAAACAGTGGAAACTATAAACTATTTAAAACTAATTTAACTCCGAAAGGAAATAAACGGGCCTGACGCCCAATCTAAGCAGTTCACATGTTTTGCCGAGAGCGATTTTAATTTGATTGATTAAGTGATTTCGGGTGCGTCAATAGCTGAGGTCCTTAGTCCCATAAGTGTAGTGCATGTTCTTATCGCGGGAGGTGGCCGTGATTTCCCCCCACTGGATCCGGCGCCGACCAACCCATTGGCTCGCGGGGTTTTCCCTCAACCAGGTATTTCCCACCGGGAGCACCGCCCCTGCCGGAACACTCTGGTCTTCCGACATCTGTTGTAGTACAGTGCATATAACTGTGCGAGTAAGGAACGAGGTTAAGGCAAGGAAGAGGAAGGGAAGATCGCGCGTGGTACGTGTCTCATCCATTTGTTGGGGTACTGCTTCGGCATTCTCCTTGTGTTGATTGCAGAAACGATCAGAGCAACCATCCGCTAGAATTCTAGTGAATTCGAGCGAATTCGACCTAGCTAAGTAGCTAGTAAGTAGAGGCACTGCAGTGACATCAATATTTTTGCCCTCACCCAATTAAGCCTGCGTTTTAATGTGGTGATTAATTACGGGTATTTATAACATTTGTGATTAATAATTTCCTTTAACAATTGAACCATGCCAGTATTTTACAATTTCATTGCCATCAGTCACTTAGGCTACACTTTCTCTATCTACTATTTTGTTGTCCGAGAGACTCCGCTTCCTAGGCACAGTGCCAACATTTCGGTCATTATACTGCGACCTTCCTCAGGGCGAAATTCAGCATGACGACCGAAATATTGGACCGGAGTCTCTGGGACAACCAAATGTCACCGACTTATGCCGCGGAAGTCTCTGCTTGCATTTTCTCATTCCAGAAGGTTTTTCTTTCTAACAAAATTCATTTCCCATTAAGTATGTCTATTCGAAAAGTCTAAGTGTTTAATCAACTATCTTGACTTTTTGACTTACCAATTGTTTAATATTGTTTAGAAGTTTTTTAACAATAGAGCCGTTCCATTCTCAACTTTCGACCTTGTCCAAGTTGATTAGATAATTTTGTTCAGTCAATAACAATGTGAAACGTCTCAGCAGAATACGGACGCGTTGCATCGGGTTACATTGAATCTCGGCGTCTAGCGACCATTGAAAGTCAATGACATTTTGAAATGATAATCGATTTCTCACATGTGAAAGGGAAGTCATCTATTACGATAAAAATTCAATTTCACAGTATGTGAGACTACGATAAACCACGGCTCAACATTTTATGAATTTTGATATACTATTCAGAAAGTAGAATGTTACCCACATTCCTTATAATCAAAAACATTTACGAGTTTTCAGGTATTTGGCATTCTAAGACGATTATCACAAGGCCTGTCACAAGGTCACAGCGAGGACTGTCTGATTAAACCATTCATTACCATCAGTTCTTTCTTTCATACACAATTTGCAGACGGTTTTCCTCTGTTAAAATGTGTTTTCAATAGTGCTTTCAAGTTATATAATAAAGTGGCAAATATTTAAGATTTTATTTGCGATAATTTCAGTAAATAAATACTGCACACAAACATTGTTTCCTTCCAAATTCAAGACCGCAAGGGTAAGAAAATATCAAAGTTGGATTTTTGTGTTGAAGTATATATTTATTATTCTATTTATTTGAACATTTAAATCACTAAGAGATTTCGTTCAGATGTTTGTGTTTCTACTCAACAAATTTTCCTAATTTTTTCTTTAAATGAAAGTTTGTTAATCCTAAATGTGTTATGACATGTTCTTATTAATCAATTTTATAGTATGCTTAATTTTAATAGTATCTCAAATTAATAGGATGAACGTTTATCTGCAGCCTTTTGTTTATTCGTTTGGTTGCGTGATGTTTTGTGGTGAGAGTCACAACCAATCTATGGAAAGCTGTCATTTCGTCGTCCGCTGGGAGTTTGAGGTTGAAGTTAGCAAAGGTAGTGAGTTTTTTAAAGTTCGAAGGTCAATGAATTTTAAATTCGAAATCATGTGTGTAAATAAACGTAATATCCAGCAATCCCTGACCCATTTGTCACTTTACAAAACATTTTCAATAATATGTGATGTAGTGCGTTTTTAAGTTAAGGTGGATTGCAGGATTTCCTGCTGTAGACCATGGCAACATCCATGCAGATACATGTTCAGATGTTAGTAAATATAAAACATTTCAGTTACATTTTGATAAAGATGTAAACCTCACTGCCTGTGTAGTAGTTTTCTGTAGTGCGTTTACACCTCATCCTTTAATGTAATTGGATAGCTTCAACTAGTTATTCTTTAAATTTTGAATGCAATGATTGTTCTTTTCCTTGTAAGAGTTTGTCTCACTCCCCAAGTACCGATGCATGCAGCGATCAAGAATACATTGCAGCATTTTGCTAGCTCTCATTAAAGGAAATATTAATTACCGGCATAACTGTTTAATTACAGAACAACGCGTTCTATATAAGCTTTTTTTATAATTCGGGTGCTTACTGAGAAGATAAAAGGAATAATGGATACGTCTCCTCATACGATAATTAATCAAAACTAATTTTCATAAAAGGAAACTAATTAGTGTGTGTGTGTGTGTGTGTGTGTGTGTGTGTGTGTGTGTGTGTGTGTGTGTGTGTGTGTGTGTGGAAGAAAGGAAAGAGAATGGTAATGCAGTTTTCTTTCTACTTAGCAGCCTGAGAAGGAAAACTGTTGACTTAAAGGACAATGTTTGTGATACATGACTTTACAAACAGGAAAAACAATTTTAGGAATTATTTTTTCATACATTCCTTTACACTTTCGAAATGACTTTCAGAGAGCTCATCAGATTACCTTGAAGCTTGGAGAATATTTATTTTTTAATATAATGGAGACAAAATTAATATCAATTAACTGAATTCTTTTATGAATTTTTCACGAAGGAAAAATCTAGAAAAAATACAACATACGCCCTATACGGAAAATCATATCCGCGCAGAGGGGAACCGTGTATTTTAGTTGCTTAGAATATAGAGTAATAGTTAAATTTCACATACAGTTGATGAATATAAAAGCAAATAATCAGGTGGGATAGGAGCGTCGAACCAGCAAAAGTGTAATACAATGTTCAAGAAGATCTCATCCTGTAGATTAGGGTGTGGAGAACGTTTGTTTGAGGCCTCCGGCGATTGAAGCAGCCACAGTTGCGGGTTGCATTTAACATGATTCATATTTACAGTAGTTCTTAAGAAACCGCATCACCTTGCTCACAGTTGTAATCTGGAATATAATCCTGAAAATAACCAGTTGGTTTGCAAAAATCGAGCGAGTTATTAAGGGGATGGAATCAGAAATATCATCTATTCCGCATAAAATACATGATTACCAATTTTTGAGAGCATGTTGAATTAGGAACATACACAATACCCATTTTCTTTAGCTGATGCGGTTTCTTTAAGCACTACTGTAAATGAATTTTTTAAGAAATACATCATACTTTTAAAGACAATTTGCAGTTCGTCACGTCTCTGTAAAATTCTCATTCTTGGGAGACCTCATTTATGAAGATTGGTTGCGTGTGAGATCCGCAAAATGTATCTTTACTACTGAAATAATTTAGAAGACGATGAATATGCAGTATTTACAGTATAAAATACTTATAGGAGCAAGTAAAAACACTTCAGGAACCCATTATCTTTCATTTAAAGAAAAAATCCCGAATTGTAATTTAGTAAAAAGCACAAATTTATTTCTGATGAAAACAGTTAAAGTTCTTAATATACAGATTTCCAGTATTATTGTTGCAATAAAAACTCCGTTCCAAACCTATGCCATTCGAGCGTCTTTGGACTCTGGAGAGGCATTTCTTTGGCAACACACGAACGGAAACAAATACAAACGATACTGTGCGCATTCCTCCAGACAGTCAGGGAGACTCCAGTTGACGTCAGGGAGTTGAGAGTTTCTAATGGCCCTTTTATTCTCAGTTGAATTACTTTTGAATCCAATATGAAGATTCTTAAGAACTTGAAATTCTTGATAAGAAAAAATCGGAGCAGGAAAGGCAGGGTTGTAAAGTAAGTCATGTGTGTTCGTTATCAGCAAGTACCATTAGCAATGCAACTGTGAAACAGTCTACTGCCAGTGTGGATTATTATCCAGATGCTTAATGGAGACGAGAAGAAATTCAGAAGTTAGCCGTTGTAATTAACCAATTTGAAGACGTAAACTAGGTTTGTCATCATTTATCATCCGGCGAACTTGACGAACCATTTATCACCTGGCGAACACATGACATTAACTTCACAGTTTATGGTTTAACAACAAGAACATTTCAGGAGCGAAAATAATTAAAGCTAAGAGACGTTTATGCTCGGGCGTTCTACAATTCTTTCCACTCTCATTGCGTAAATGATGTTAAAGGAGGGCAATGTTGCCATCGCACTTCCTTATTTCGCTCGTCTTAGAATACTGCGTTCATACTTCTCAGAAACTTTTCTAAAGGTAAAATAATCAGAAGTTTAATACTTTAACATACGCTGTGAGACGATTTACACAATGATACAGAATTTGGCAATTCTTTCAACTCTTTAATTAAACATAAAACTTTATAAAGAACCAATTTCAACTGACTTTGAAGTTTTTTTTTCAACTATCACTATTTACAAAACAGAAGCCTTGGATTTGTAACGATACACATGTACTGAAGTGGAAAATTACTCTCACTTTTGTAATAATTAAAATAATTATATTTATCAATTCCCCGCATTAGGCCTACTTTTGAAGTGAATCAAAATTGTTCCTTTTATAATCATTCAATTTAAAATATATGTTATTGTAGTTCTTTATAATTACTTTCCCCGATTTATTTATTTTGCCCGCCTTTGATCGTGCTATTGTGGTAATTCACAATTTGTCCCTATAATTTCTCTCAATATTTCGAAATAAATTGGAGTGGCTATCTCTGGTTTTTAGTTGTTATGGGTGTCAGTATACTTACGCTTTCTCAGGGTATTGTTTATTTCTTTGTAGGATAGAAAGCACCGCTCATAAGAGAATTCCGTTGGTGACTAATTTAATTTAGTTAGGAAATATTTATTACTATTCTTACTCATTAATTAAACAATTTGTAAATTTAGTTTACTGCATTGATAGCGACAATAAGTATTGTCTGCCGAACTTTTTATTTTAATTTCTAATTAGTTTTGATGTTCAAGAATGTTTCTTTATCTTTCCCTAATTTTGAACCGTTTGTAAGACCATAGAATCTCTATAAACAATTATAACAATTCTTTATCGACATTAATATTGCCTTCCAACTACACACAACTTGGCCTTGCTACAATACCTTTGTTGACGTTTTTCACCGCTTATTATCTAAACTTCCTATTTGATGATTCTTCACTGCAATCTTGGCGTGTTCATCGAAATCAGCGACTGTTCCATAAATCTTCCTGAAGCTCTTCTTACGTCCACACTAAATTTAACTTCTAAATTTAACTAGTATTCGCGACCTAATTATCCCACAAATGTTAATGTTTTGTCTCTAATAAATTAATTTGCAATTACTTCCCTCTTCTCTTATATCCTTGGACCACATATCCATTTTTTATCTCCACGGACTAATTACAAAATATTTCAACTTCTCGCCCTGACGGCCATCGATACTTTCTCTGAAATGTACAGCATAGTTCTGACCAAAATGTTCTCTTTGGCTTCCTGTCCAACGTAACCAGTTCACTTGTTTCATTGTTCGTGTTCCTCGCGCTCTTGTCGCACCCTAACCATACATCTTTCGTCCCTTATCAACAAGCATACCAAGCATCTTTGTCTCTTATCAACAGTGTCCTATCTTATTTCTATGCTTTATTTTCTGTCGAAATTGTTCAAAATTTACTTAATTAATATTTGGATTGTATGAATCCTTACAATCTTCATTTGCTCATCTTCATTTGCGCCATCGCGCAATTCCTTACATTTTGCAAGATATTCGACATTAAAGTGTTGCTTACAATTGCTAAAAATAGCACAAGGTATTTTGCCTTGCCTCAGTACATTAGTAACAACTACGAAGATTATATAAAATGATTTACATTTCTTGAATTACATTATATATAGTAAAATCCTTAAATTCACGAAGCAAATGCAAATAATTAGAATGCATTTATTTTCCTTAGAGGATGTTTCTGAATGGTAGGAAATAAAGATAAGGCCTAACTGCTTGCTAAGAAATATACTTAATTGTTTAATTTGGAAATGCGTCATAAAAATAATCAATGATAGTCAATTAAACGTTACTAATGTACCTTTCAATATTAATGGTTTTCGATATTTAAGAGAGAAGAAGATTTACTGAATTCTAATATGTACACATAATGAACACAAAACTGCAATTGACACAATGTCAAACGATGAGCGAATTGTATGTATTAAGGATTTATCTTAAACGTGTTTAGGTACGTTTGGTTAAATTGTTTAGAAATATTTGTTTACAGATTAGTTAAAGGAGTGCTGTGAGAGAGGCCTTGTAACGCATGTTTCAGATCAGCACACTGCGTTATGATTTGAGAAGCTCTAATTGGTGTAACTGAGTATACAATGCAAAGAGATCAACGTTTTATCCCGCGAGGAAGTGAAGGAAACGAAACGAATTTGTCGATATCATTAATAATACATTTTTCAGGTGGCTAAAAGAGATCATTATGTGCATACTAATTTATTTACGAGCGCGTTGATACGGTATAGTGCGGTGATAATTACTTACGAGCATGTACTGCACTTTTAGGCACATATGATGTATGTCTTGTTTTATTCATTTCAATATTTTGATTTACCTCCTAACAATACCTATATGACCTGGTGTTAAAATTGTATGTCTTCCTGCCCTAGAGCGTTCTTTTAATAGCAACAGTCCTGGAGAAGGAAGAAATGTTTATGTTATTGAGGCAATTAGTATTGAAGGCGATTAGTTAGATAAATACATTGATAGTGTAATAATGATAATATTTTATTAAATTCATGTAGCATTCGATTTTTTCTGATCTCTCGAATTACATCATGCACGTGATATTGTATATTGTTTCTAAAATAATGTTAACATTTACAACGAATATCTTTGTCCAAACACAAATTATAAGATTATGTTAAGTTATCAAAAGAAAAAGAAAAGATTTTTCTGTATGCATTTCAAATAACTATTGGCAAATACATATAATAATTGTCCAAAAACAGACAAAAAAGGTTCTGCAAATAACAAGACTTCTTTCCTGCCAGTTCTCTCTGCATAGGTCTCTCATTATTACACACGTGTGTATCAGTTATAGTTAATTTAAGTTGAGAAACCATTCTTTTAAATTTTTGTTGTGTCTTGTGCTATAAATAGATACATTTGATCTTCTTAGACCTTAGCACCGCTAGTTGTTTAGCAAAATGCAATGTAGTTAAATAAAACGGTAGAAACCATTCAGAGCATGGCGCTCAATACAAATGCATTCAAATTTGCAGATGAGCTTTAACTAGATGAACCCGTGTGAACATTATGCGCTCTATGAATCATTGCTTTAAAAGTGAAAATAGCTTCTTAACTGAATCCTAACATCGAACGGCAGACAGTGAACTGGGAGTTTCAGCATAACACGCGCGCTATTTGGCATGAAAAACCATTCTCACAATGTTAGGCGTTTAGATTGAATTTCACAGAAAATGAAATAGTCCGTTCAATTTTATCGTGAAATATTATTTTAACTCTATTCCTTCAATTTAGTTTCATGCAAGGTTTGCTTTACTGCTTTGAACACGAATGGTACAAAGTAGCGGTCCCCAGAAAAGTTACTTCTCCAAAAAATGTAATAGAAGGTTCAAAAGTTCATTTTGTAGAAAACGAAGAGAAACGTAGCTCGGGCCCGCCTGTCCCCCGCCTGTACCTTACCTGCCTCCCGAATTGCATGCCAACATAAAAACCTCAATCGCAACCTCCAAACTCGTGTTGCTGTTGCTGGGCTGGCGAGTAATTCTCCCTCCGGCACTAGCACACTAATTGGGTTTTGAGTCGATGTTTTCTTATAAATTGTCAGAAACGGACGTCCATTCTCAGAGTAATATATACAGAGAGGATATTTACAGTAAAAGCATGCACACTTACATATCAACTAAGAACACTGTTCAAACACGCATACTTATGAAGCATCGCCAATAATAATATACATTTATCTCAATGCCAACAGTCTTAGCTCCAAATACACATATGCATGTACTCCCCCCACTGTGTCAGTCTGTCTCTCACTCTCCCTGCCGCCTCCTCTCTGTCTTTGACCCATACACACCCACGCACACATTATTTATCCTCAAGCCTTGCACATGCCCTCACCGTATCTTAATGCATAGAAGCGCGCACAGCCATAGCGTCCCCAAATAGACAACTTGAACTGACATTTTCCATGACACTGCGTTAGCGCCAATGCTCCACGCCCACTCGCCCACTTGATTTCATATATACTTTGAACAAAGGCTTTTTACTCGTAATCACTACACACATCCATATCCATATCAATTTTTAACCAAGTCTCGACATGTCGACAAAGTCGGTGTGGCAAAAATTGCTCTTCTACACTGGGAAGTAAGAAGGGTTTAAAACATCAACGTAGGTCAGTGCCGTGATGTGCTACACAAAACAAGGGGTGCAAGTTCCCTCCATGAAAAACACGACCACATCATAACACCATTTTGGACATGTCCGGATCATTTTGATCACATAGTATGTATACGAAGTAATATACGTACTAGTTATGTACTCCTGATATAAGTTGCGTAACAAAACATTCATTGTAATAAGATTTAAAACCTATGGCGTTTTAAGATTTTAGGAGAGAAAATACTTCCTCTAAAAGTGGTAACCAAGGCCACGTGCCCTAGTCGCCCTAGTTTTCGCCCCTGCTATCTCATGAATTGGGCATAGTCGGAAGGGATCCTAGCGCAAGGCCTCATACTCTGAAATAGAACCCACGGGGAAGATACACGAGGCTTTATATTACTGTTGGCCTCCTTCAAAATTTGCATTGCAAAATGTATTTTTTTACGGTGCGATTTACGTGTTCCCCTATCCAAGTCATGGGTTACGATGCTATCCAATTAATTGCTGCTAGTGGCAGTAGCAATAGAATAATTACTTAATTAACAGGTAAATTGAATGAGTAATTTGACGTATTCTGACGTAAAACGTAATTTGAAAAAAAAAAGTTTTCGACTTCGCAAGTTGTGCGTTTTCGGTTATTCATTCGTACCCATTTTTCCAAGCGATCTAGGTCCTTTATCAAGGTTTTGCGTCTCTACATTTCATGTAGATTAAACAAACATCTATAGAACGTCGCATAATAGATTCAATTCCCTTGTAAATATAATTTTATAAGTCAGAAATAACAGAGACTCATTATATAATTTTATTAATTTATTGTGACGACAATCATATTTCTTTTGTATTAGTTATTAGTGGGGTAGTACAAAAAGTGCACAAACCGTATCATAATTTGTATCTATATAAAGTAAACCCAAGTAATGCGATGCGTTTTTATCTCGCAAATCGTCCAACGTTTTCTGTGTGTGTGTGTGTGTGTGTGTGTGTGTGTGTGTGTGTGTAAATTGTTAGAATAGACTACGTCAACATGCACAATAATTTCAATAAAAACGTTTCTTGAGCAGATCTAACTTAACACAGGCTTTGAATCCTGCCAATAATCTCGGAATCAAACTGAAGGTCTGTGATATCGGAAATCCGATAGAGGAGATGTTCTTGTAGCGCTTACCACATATCGACGCCAGATAGACGTGTGGGAGAGGGAGAAGACGGTTGAAGGTGACAGTGTAGTAAGATCGGGAGGTTGATTGCGAAACGGATAGAAAATAACCGGAGACGCGAGGAAGTACGAAATGGGAATCAGACAGCAAAAGCGCAGAGGAAAGTTATTATTGTCCTTCCTCTGTGCCTGAAGCTTCTCACGAAGAGCAGACAAGAGGTGGAGGAATGAGGGCCGTCGCTTCAAGTTGAAGTGACTGATCAGTGTTGCTTCCAGCCGCGACATCTACTTTGGTCCGCAACTGCTTGGCATGGCGTATATTATACCCCTGGAATGTCAGATCCGACGCCGACTTCTACGCGTCAGCTTGCGAAGAGTTTTCCTCTCCAGATATTTCCCCCAGCGGGGCACCGTAACAGTCGGGACAAGTTCTAACCCTCCGAGCGGTCTCCGGACACTGTAGTGCAGGCAAATGTGTGAATTTAAGAGGAGAGGAAGGGAAGATCGTGGGGGCTTCGTTGTCCATCGGCGGTTCGCGTCGCTTACAGATACTGTTCCGACATTCGGCTGGTATTGACCGTAGAAACTACGAAAATCTAATGTTCGGACCTGCTAGGCGCTATAATCCCCCAGGCAACGGTTAAATTCGACGAACTACAGCTTCGTCGGGACTCGTAATCTGGGAGCTCCAGGGCAGCAACGCCGCAAAGGCGACTGTAGTTCTGCTGCCTTTGAGGTATCGCCGCTGCGGGTGGAGAGGCAGGTGCTGTGGGCGTGGGAGGAGCGATAACTGACCGCTGTCAGTCGCCTGAGCAGTTTACCCTGTCACGAGTCGGAGTGCCCAGCCCGCGCCGCCTCACACTCCACGCTTATCGCCACGCGGTAATTAAACTTACCGCATCGGCCGCCACAACCCCGTGCTCTTTCAGCGGCTCTACCCTGGTAATGGACGTTAATCCCGGGACTGAAGCTGTTCCTAGTACTGTACATGAAATACTGGGAAATGTCCGATTAGATTGTTACAAATCTCTTCTCATTATAAAGGTTGTAAATCTTAATTTTTCTTCCTCAATGAATTTTGAAAGTGGAATGAGAATTATTAGATTACTCGTCCATGACTGCCTGACTTAACATTGCACATAATTAGAATCGTTTATTCTGGATTAGTTGTAGGCGTTCCTCGTCTTTAAGGTCATAAAATTATTTTCTTAGTGTATTAGGTAAAAAAGCATTTCTCCAAAAGACTAAATTATTAACTTGCCATTTTCATTTTCCATTGGATTTTGTATATTTTATACTAACTATTTTTTTCGTTCCCGGGCGGGCAGAGCAGATAGTCCAAATGGGGTCTCTCACCATCATTGATTTTAATGTTATGATTATAATGTGTCATGGACAAAAAGAAATATTCCTGTACAGTAACTTGGTGTTCTCTTGGATAAAAACTAACGTTATCCCACATTCAGACAAAAGCGAATAAAACTACACAGAAAACTAAAAATGATATCCGCTAATGAATTGCATATATTCCATTAAAATATTATGTGATAAACTAATATACTATTCAATAATTTGATCTTCTCTTATTCGTGACCCATATGATGCAATGATATCCCTACCTATTTAAAAAGATTACAAGCGATAGAAAATAAATTCCTAGGCACAAGTATTAAATATTTTTTCTGAACGTGCAGATTCACAGAGAATTAAAAAGTGTACCTCTAAAGCAGTACATCAATACACTACACAAAAATGTCGCCAATCTCTCATCATGCATTAACACATTTGGCCCAGGTAATAAAAGCAAAATTGTGGTATACGTTGACGTTTCAAAGCACACCGTAAAAATTCCAAAAATTCAAAACAAAAATTTATAAATATTAGTTGTTACAAAAATCAATATTACATAATTTTATTTCATTATTAACATCACAAGAATTAATGATACCAGACAACCTACAAGTGCGGGAATCACCATGAAATATTATAAAATTATACTTAAAATCCTGTAAAACATTAAATAGAATTTCTAAGAACTTTTTTTCTAAAATATTAGTAACCCCATGCGCGGATGAGACCCACTTCACCTTGGTAATTTTTTAACACTTGCTACTAACCCAACTAAACCCACAAAGCATATAAATCTTAAGCAACCGGTCCACATCTAGCTTTATCTTAGTTATCGACAATGGATCATGCACACACTATCAACGGTAAAGATAAGGAAATGCAATCTCGGTCAATTCTTTTCTTTTTTACTTTCTCCCAAGCTGTCGAGGGGGAAGAGATAGAAGAACGTACATCCCTTGTTTCCTTTTTCAAGAGAGTAAGGCAAAAGCTTGTCTCCCATCACTTTCACCACCAGAATGTCACTCCTGGTGACCCGCACATTAATAATATGCACATCTGAACTTTAATATAATGTCCAAGAGTCGATCCAGTGACTGCAGCGTTATAATGTTCTCTGGACAAAATCCTACTTAACCCACGAAATGACTGGTTGAAAAACGATTAGTAAATCACAAAAACTGAACACGTTCAAGATTATGTTCAATGTGCATCGCATTATCTTGGTTGAGTGTAAAGTGTAAAACGTGGTATACCAGGAGATAAGGAATACTGATATGAAAAAAATGTGTTTTTCACTATATTGGTACACAATTAATACTTCGCGCGAAAAGACAAAATTTGTGAAAATGTTTATGAAATATAATTCTGGTCCGCATAAAAATAATATGAAACTTACATTGCAGCTCTGGATTATTTTTCGTGTGTATCGGGAATACCAAAACACTGCCCATATCCTACTACGTATTTGGAAGAAAATATTTATGAACTTCAAATTTATTCTTCGACGTATTGTGTCAATCCTTTTCACGGGGAAATGATCAGATTTTTCACAAAGATTAATTTTGATTTAAGGAATAAAAGATGTGAATTAAAGTTCATATTTTGGTATTTTTAAATTTTATAATGTAGAGGAGTTTGACCAAAGTGGATAAGATATTCTGAAATTAAACTGTGTGATCATTAAGAGGCAATGCAACACAAACTGATGTCAACAGGATGATTTTGATCATTATCATGATCACGATTCAATCGACAATTCATGCAGTCCTAAAATTTCATGCAATTGCAATGAAATTTATAGAAATTTTACTCGTTTGAAATTCACCACAACTCAGTTCTATATAGAGGGGGTTCTTTCTTTTCAGAGAATGTATAAGCTTGTTAATTCTTACTGGTGAAAATGTTACTTTTAGGGATGTCGCCAGAAGTTGCAAAAGTACTTTGAGTCAACAAAGTTTTTGAAGCAAACCTATTTGTAGCCCCCCTCTCTCACCCGGCCCTATCGATAGGCTATATTCGCGTTTGCTTTTCTAAAACGTGCATCCATATGAAATTACCTGAACTGAATATTTGGACGTGTAATTTGTTACAGAAGTTTTACTCTTGGACTCTTGGAAATTCAAAAAGAATCCCATCTGGATTGGGGATTGAGAAGGGCCTCGCCGCGCCTCGCTTGCACCAAATTTCTATTCCCATCACTTTTGTCAGCCTCCGTCTCTCCCACGTTTAAGCAAAGGAAATTAAAGGCAAAAGATTTCAGAACGTCAGAGCAGGTGTTGAAGGAAAATAACAAAATAATGAGTGATTACATAACTTTGTATCATCAATTACAAAGAAATATTATTTAAATATTATGTGCGCCCGACGTCGCATAAGGGGGGCGCCGAAGGGGCGACACGCACCTCCTCGCGGTCAAGTTAGTGTATGATTAATGAATGGTGAGGGACATACTCTGTATGTTATAAAGCAGTTAAAATATCCTAAGTTAAACAGAAATTACTCAATACATAATCGTGAAACAATGATTTTGATTGTTTATCTTAATAGAAAATTGAGAAACAACACGACAAACTGAACAGATAGTACATATATGTGTCTACCATGAATACGTGCAGGCGATCATGAACTCGCTTTCAGTTTGACCTTTCGTTCGCCCATCGCTGCCGAATGAGGAGCTATAAGTATCTCGTGACAACGTTCGCACATCAGGGAAGCTTCGCCTCTTCGGCGAAGAGCGCGTCCCGGGTTTGGGGCGAGGGGGTGGAGGAAACTTACGGAGTAAGCCGTCGTCCGCCATTTATTGTGCTTCCTGAACGTAAAGCGCAGAAATCGCTTAGTGGGGAAGTAAATAAACTGGCGCCCGACGACGCACAAGGGGGCGACACGCACCTGCTCGCGGCCAAACGATGCTCCCATCCCCACCCACGGCGCCAGGGGCCGAGTGCCTATGAAGGTTTTGGGCTTAACAATGTATTTATTTCCTTTTTTTTAGTTTTTGACCCAAAAGAACCCGTTTGTTTTGAAGCAAAATTAGTAATAAATGCATAAAGTTTCAAAAATAGAAGTTAAATGATTCAGACAGGCATATAAGATGATATGTCAGAAGACGCGTCTTAAGAACATAGAATCTTAACAAAAGCATTATAGTAATCTGTGATTAAATCATAAATAAAATGACCGGACGTATAAAAGCTATTTTTAATTTGTAGTTATCTTCTTTCTCTAGGTAGCAAAAATAAGTAAATGTTATTGCAAGATAAGCGTCTTTTTAGCCAAACGCGGCGTATTTTGAACATTTCAATACTATTCAACATTTCTGGGGCATATTTGCTTGCGTATTGTAGTACTAAAATCTTGCATAAACTTACCAGCTATTATACATCTACTGGCAATGGAGCCAACAATGGCGCGATGAACAGTAAAATTTTTTGCAAGAGAGATGAGGGTTAGAATTCATAGCATGAAAGCGACCTTCTACCACAGAACAACCGATGCAACTATGACTACGTTCGAAGGGAAGACTTGGCAACCCTCCAGAGGCCAGCGAACGTGCCCTGTTTGAAAAGCAACGTCATTTAGTTATATCTATTCGATACTTCACCAGATGCACCGATATAACAATTTCCCTAGTGGAATATGGAAAACCAAATTCATGCTCTTCTGTCATCATTATCATCACTGTTGGAGGTCTACTTAGAACGGAAGGTTTTCTGGTGGACCTCTGTTGAAGAGCGAGATGGCGCTGGCTTCGTAACAAAATGTAGTGGGCGCGAAGGGAAAAGAGAAGCGATGGCGAGTTGTGCTGTAGTTAAGACGTGCGAATGAGTCTGGAATTTCAAAGTTATTATTTAGCAGGCTGTAATTGTAACATTGAAGTAAAGCATTTGGAATATGAATTTTCATAGGTATCGCTCTTTTTCTCATCAACTGTTCAACAAAAATTGTTTCAATCAATTGTTCACCCAAACATAACGTCGCATCAAATGCCACTTAAGAATGTGACTGATGAGATCACTTATGCAGTCAAACAATACGTCTGCGTAACATAATGCCTGCTACTCTCGTCATTATTCGGCTGTGGTGGCGTAGTGGAATCATTGCCGTTGCTTCTGCAGAGTCGCTGACGCGATGGACCTAGTGTTCACGTCCCGATGAGTTGAATTCAACGACGGCCCGGAAGCGACCTTAAGCGGTCAGTTGATCTGATTGGGGGTTTTCCGTAGTTTCGTAGTTCCGCTCAGACCTTGTCCCGCTGAGGTGGTGCACTAATGAGTGAAATACCAGAAGCGGAAAACCCCAAGCCAGAGAGTAGGTCAACTCGCGTTCCAGCGGGGGAGAAAGATCGCCACGTCTCGCGATGTAACATTAGCTACGCTTACGGGACTAATGGCATCATTGTCGAAAACAATTTATAATAAATGAATTTAATAATATTTGTAGTATTCTGAATGTTTGGAAGGAAATTGTTCGCATCCGTCATGGATTGTCCTTAATTGGGATGGCGAATGAAATGGCCATCACGTGAATACAATTTCTTGTTTCAATTACTTCAGAACTAAGATTTTCAAATATACGGATTACTTTTATTAGTTATACAAACAGATTTGGTAAAACAAATATAGATAGAAAATATAAGAACGTGCGAGTTCTCTAACCCAAATACAGATAATTGCAGTCATTGTTTATACAACTAGATTAAATTGGAACAATTGACATTTAGTAAGTATTTTTTGAAAGAGTTTTAAATAGAGAAGGATTATGAAAATGCTTGGAAAAATATGTTTCATGTGCATAACAAAACAGGTTGTGACAGAAGGGTTGGTAGCATTGGCGAGGAACGTTACCTCATTTTGCGGAGCGTTTACCGGACGGAAAATCACAAGGGAGATTAACCCACTTCCTTCGCGTCACTTCCCCTAAAAGGAAATGATAATGACTAAAACTGACATCTTAATGAGAAGAGAAAATATTTCTTAAGAAATTAGCCAGCCAAGATCTTTGAATTCAGAAATTTAATTGAACGCAATGATAAACCAAATAATACGGCAATATTGGATAATTCTTAATTATCACTACACAACTAGTAATAATAAACTAAATTATAACTAATTCTTTATTAGTACAATTGTTTTTATAATTTGGAAGAATAAACAATATATGTATGAAACTCTGAGTCGAAGACAATCATCAGAAAACAACAACAGCAAAAGGAGAACTTTGATGTGAAGCACTTATCAGTATCTCCCGTAAAGTATTTTTTAAATGCCTAGTATTACGTAAATATTTTACAATCTTACATACGCTGACTTTCATGTTTGCTGTCAATTTGTCCCGTCATACGCTAATTATCACTAATTGTAATATTCTTGTGGCGGGTCGAAACAAATTGTCAGATTGACATTTGAGAGTCCGTAATTGGGAACTAAACTGTTTCACATTCAATCTACGTTCGTTTTCAGACATTTATCAATTTTGAATAAGTTTACGAATATTTTATGTTAATTTTGTATAATATTTTATTTTATATATTTTATTCTAACGCAGCCTATCTAAGAGAGTCGAATGCTCTTATCGAGCTTTATGATCTCAGGGGACATGATCTTTAGGTTCGAGAAAGTTTTTCCCAAGACACGGAAATAGGCAAATCAGTGCGTATATTCTTGCAAGAATAAAACCATTTACAACAGGCACTGAACAAATTATGGCAAATAACACTTTCAAATATCTCACAATAATTGAAATTACCCTTTGCAACGCTTTGAAAAATTAGAAACACTTCTTGAATATTTCAACTAGTTAATTATCCCTTATTGAGTTCTAGAAATGCCCGTGCACGGTAGTTACTTCCTTGACCAGCACCGTTTGAAAAATTGTATTAATTTACTTTGTTCAATCACCAGAATATAAAATGAAATTATTTCTTATTTCTACTAAATTTCTTCAGATCCAAAAATGCTCGCAACAAAATTAACACAATCACTTACACTATTACACAACTATTTACAATGACTTTCTTTGGAGTATTAAACATAAATGAAATGTATCATACTGTTTACAAGGTTCCCTTTTCTGTCACCACTGGATACAGGGATCGCAACGAAATCTACTTTATTATGCAAATTCTGTTAGAATTTAGTCATTCTTCCGATGCGCTAATATGCTCGTAGCTCCACCTGCCCTAAACTCCCGTTACAAATTCGTTACCTTTGCAGTCGCGCTCTCAGCAATGGATTGGGCCTACCTCTGTTCTCCTTCGGCGTGCGCACGACCTTGCTCCAAGTTCCTGCTGCACTTTCGCTCCTCTTCCGACCAGACGTCCGCGATGTCGGTGGAACACCGCCGTCTTCGTGCTGCTGCCCACAGATTCCACATCCACTCTGCTTCCTTCTCGCCCTGCACCGGAATCCCGTCCAGTCTTCTCTCTTCACTACTATTGACTCACAGCACGCCGACGCGTGATACACAGTCTTGACGCGTATTGGCAACGCGTATTTCGACATCTATTCAACACTTTTGGCTTATGTCGTTAAGTACTCAGTTCTATGACCGCCTCGTGATAATTCGTGCTTTCGCAGCTGCTACTCTTCCTCGTCCTAACTCTTTCTAATTCACTCAATTCAATAAAGTATCAAATAAATGTTGTTCAACTGATTAACTTTCGCCGCTTTACAGATCACTCCTGAATAATTCTATTCTCGCTAGCACACTCTTCCGCCAAAATGTCGACTATCTTCCTCCACCGGCCTCGCTCTCTGCTCTCGTCTGAACACCTCGACGCCTCGTTCAGGAAGGGCTGAGTGGTCAGCTGCTCCTGGACGGGTGGCATGACGTCACGACGGTCCCTCGCGCTTGCCGGAGGGCCGGCAAGTCCAGCGACCGCGAGTCCGGAGTTCGAGCCGCGGGCCGCAGCGAACAGGTCGCGCTGTTTCGTTCGCTCATTACTTGCGCACCTGTCACGAGAACCCGTCTAGGCGTTGCCGAAGCAGCGTGGGTGTTGTGGGGTCCTGAGCATGGCTCAAACGCCACATTATGTTAATAAAATAAAAGTACCTGCATTGGAAGAAGCTGCATTAGTATCAAATTTCTGTTTACATTTTTAGGTAACTTCTTCACGGTAATTACATATCCTTAAAGTACTTCATGGTAGTTGAGACAGCTATGGAGCTCTTATTTAAAAATACACTAGCTGAACCTGTTCGAATTTTTCACGTATTTAAACCTATATTCAATTCTTAAATGATATTTTTAAATTTTTAATGAATTGTTTTGAGCAGAAAGAGTTTCAATTCAACAACTTGTGTTTGTTATTTGAACATATTATTTTGAATTAACATCAGTGACCCACCAACAGGGGGATGATTGCATTCTCGTTCCCCATGTGGGAAACGCGATGGAAATTGGTCTCCTGATCGCAAAGAGCTATGTCCTCCACAAGTCAAATATACTGTCCAAAATTTACATTCCACGTATGCAAATGCAAATAAACAGTAAGTTTTTTTCTTAAACGATAATCTTGCAATAAAACGTCTACGATTTTGTAGATTAATGGAAAGAAAAACAAAAACTTGGTTCTATATGATTTTAAGTCACTAGAACGCATGGTACTCGTGTTATACACTACAGAAGAGGGCTGCAACATATTGCGAGTTGCAACTGCACGCTATCCTATTTAATTTAATATATTTTTAATACATCTTATAAATAAATTGGAGCTTTCTGCACGCTTTCTCCATAACTATGCCAAATCTCAAACTTTTCCGTGCGCCAAATATGCTTAAAAAGTGTACAAAGTTTTGCCTGCACGTATATTAATGTGCAGATGTAAAACTAGAAAATTTCCCACCATGTCATTTGGCTTAAAGAATATTGATAATATCACAATGCACACGTAATATGCGTGGTTGTGGTCAGGTAACTGGACATCTTGAGATATTTTTATGAGGAAAATACGACAGATAGCGGCACGTTCATAGACATTCGTTAGGAAGAGATATCAATATTACAAAATGCTCTTCCCCTTGTGGTTTTGAGGCAAATGTAGGGATTTAGAACTTCATCCAACAGAACTCGAAAGTACTATTCTCATCATAAAAATTATTTATCGATGGAATCTAGAGATTTCCACTTCTAGGGAATGATTATGCTCCGGTTGTGATTTACGTACAAATACGACTAATCCAATGCAAAGCACCTATTTCAAAGAATTTCAATGAGATAAAAGTTTGCATGGCCGGCCGGGATAGCCGAGGTCGATAATGCTGAAGGGCAGTAGCTGCCTCGGGCCAGAAGGGTCGCGGGTTCGAATCCCGTCCGGAACATGGGTAAAATTACAAAACCAATGTCAATTACAGTGGTTGAAGTATGACCTTAGTAGTTTAAAGGGACCGTTAATAAGTAAACAAAATGTGTATACGTGTTGAAATAAGAAATTCTAAATGATCAGCCAGTGTTCCATTTATTTGCTTAATTATTTTGAGTTTCCTTAACAATCTTGAATTTTTCAATTTTTATCCAGGAGAAACCTTGAAAAAATACGTATTTAAGTATTTCACCTTGTAAATGTAAGTAATCTTTATAACACAGCAGTAAATCTCCAAATCAGCAGAGACAGTTTTAGATTTTAAAAAGTGTGCTAACGATGCTTTGCTATGAATGTATGAAGGGAAAAAAGATAGTATTGAGACCAAATCACATCTTTCTTGGAGTTGAACATGAATTGAATCATATCTATATTTATTTTATTTGTTTTTCAAAATTTTACTGCAAAATAACTTCTGAAACCTTTCATGATTTCAACGTTCGACATTATTTTCATCTTTCAGGGGACAAAATGAATATGAAGAGTAATTAAAAAGTATTTTTTGAATAGATTTATTCAGAAGTTTGCGTATTCCGTCATATGCTTTGTACATTGCGCATATTTCTGCAAGTAAAGATATTGCAAATAATTTCCTAAAATTGAGCTTTCCCCAAACATTCAAGCATACAATGCCGAGGAAATTCTAAGGAAAGTAGTAATAGTGCTGCACTGGAGCCCAGCAAGGACATTTGCACGGCCGGTTTCGTTCAGTCCGTTGCTTTCGACGAGATGTATTCGAGTCCTACGGACGAGAGAGTGCGCTGGTTGCCGAAGGCTCGTAGAAAGAAACGGAATTCGATTACTATTTAAAGCGACTTCTTTGCACTTCAAGAAGACCAAAAGTGCAAATAAGTACTTATTTGAATGTGAACTTTTTCCATAATTTTTATTGTTCTTCGTTCAATTATTTTAGAGTGACTGGTCTTCATTCACTATCCCCACCACACACCAGCGGATCGCCCTCAAGATTATTCAAGCAAAACCCAATTCGGTAGGACTCTCTACTATACATTTCTTGAACTCCGTATAGAGTAAAATATCTTGCGATAGTGCTTATCTTTGATACGACAATTGAGAACACATTAATATTTAAGTGGCATATCGACATATGTATTAATATTTACGAAATACCTAGATCAATTATTAAATGTTTTGAAAATACGAACATTTTCATATCGAAATCAAAATATTTGCTAACCCAAACATGAATGAAGAGGCATTTGCCGAGGTTAAGCTGTGAATTAGCGGTTCGGAACAACCACCTCCCGTCCTTGCTTGCCCGCGCCCCGCAGCCGGAGGCGGGCCATGTGCGGCGCGCGAGCGGGCGAGAGGCCGGGGAAGGGCGACGGCGCGCGCGCGTTTATTTTCCTTCCTGCTCCTCCGTGTTGAGTAGCGCCGACGTCGCTCGCCCGCTCGCCTCCTCCCCGACCACCACGAAGACCGTTCAGCAAGGCTCCCGACAGACGCTTTCGCCAGGAAATTGGCTTCTTTCTAAGAGAGATTCTTCAAAATTAAAAACAACTTAAGTCTAGAAAATTTAATTTCTCTAGCATTGGATAGTTCGTATTGTTAATCTCCGCATTTTTCTATTAATGAAATTTAACAAATTAGTATTTGTTTCGGAAAGTTTGTAAATTTACAAAATTCGCACTTACAATTGTGTTCTCAAAAGGCTGTTTTCTATGGCGATATTATTCAGTGCATTGAACTCTATCCCTTCAAAAAGTATAATGAAAATATTTGGAGCCATTTTAGAGAAAATGTTGAGGCTTCCTGTGTAGTCACCCGCAAAATGAAAATATCCGTTTCATCCTCGCGGGACCTCCAGTTCGTTGAAGCCAATCACGTATTATCAATTTTTGAAGAATCGTCCGAACGGTTTAGATGCTGGCGGTGACAACCGCCGGACGAACGGACGGCCGTTTTGCCTTCTATCGATTTTACTTTCTCCTTCTCTTCGCTTTACTTCGTAAGAAGAGAAAGTGTTGTAATTGTGCGCCAGAAACGGCGAATTATCGACAGAAAAAGTCTCTTTGCCAGACCCTAGCAACGGAATGGGGGATAAACCTTGTACCAATATGTAGTAAATTACTTCCTCTAACACGTGTAGTCGCAATCCGTGTTTAGTGGGTTCTTAATACCGAAAAATGGACACAAAACGACTGCCTGTCGGTGGTCAACGTTGACGCTCAAACCGTTCAGCCGATTTTCACCAAAATTTTACATCCCTCAATCGATTTGAAGGAATTTGAGGCCCTCTATGTTTTCGATTATTTTTTTCCTCGGATAGTGCAAAGGATTCTTAAAAAAATGACGCACGTCTCATTTTCTTTAAAATTACTGATTTTACGAAAATTGCACAAGTTTAAATTTCTTTCGAAGTCTTGATTGCAGATTGAAGATAATATTAGATAATTTTTCTTAATAAGATTCGTATTTAAAGACAGATCTTAAAATAAGGTCATGTTCAATTTTTCAAAAATGTGAATAGTTTTCACGTAATTTTGCTGGAAATATAATAAATTTTTAAACAATTATTTTCACAGAAACGGCTCCAAATTTTTCTTTAAATTTTCTTCTCGTATTATCAAAAGATAAAAAAGATGTGATACTAGTCTCATTTCCGGATATCTCTCTGCATTTTCGAAAATTTAAAAAAAATGTAAAAAGTTAATTTCCCAAATCTGTAATATTGAAGATAGAATGTTTTGTCTTCAACAAAATCTATTCTAACAAATCATATCTTTAAAAATACTGTGTACGTTTTCGGAAGGAACTAGTTTTTGCGTATTTTCTGCTTCCATTTAATGTTGTTTATAAAAACATTGTCAAAAACGCATCCATTTTTTTCCTGGTATAGAAGTAAGGACGCATAAAAATGGCGCATGTATAATTTTCTTTTGTGAATTTTCGAAAACGAATTTTTGTGTCGAAAAACCGGTACTTTTCTCTGCAGCATTACATAACTTATCTATAACACGTATTTAACGTCCTCGTATACGAGGAGGTAAAAACAATACTTTGTTTTATTACATTTTTCAGTAACATTTATTGTGATTCTGGAGAAATTGTGGACAAAGTAACACAGGTTTCAGAGTCAAACAATGACATCCCATTTGAAAATTAAAATAATAACCAAAATTAATACTATTTAGAAACGATAAAAATGACAGTACTCCTTTGGATCACTTTTTAACGCCTAAAAATGTGAACGTTAGTTAACAAGAACATGTAAATGTCAAAATTTGATAGTTATTGTTTTTGTAATTTGTCTTACTGGAACGAAATACAAAGGACAAGCACATTTTTCTCTTATTTGATTGGATTTTTTGCGTCAAATAAATAAACAAACAACAGCAGAAAAAGTTTGTTATGCACGTGGGGTGAAGTATAATTTGCTTTATGTTTTCAGCACGTTCTTTGAAAAGTTACACCAACAAAATATACTGGCTTGTAATAAGGAAAATAGTTATATTGTAAAAAGAATTAGATGTAATAGTGTTATTTATGAAAACATTTTAATTTCACACTAACCAATTGATTTCTTTATCGTACTTTTGTATTTTATTACAATGTCACTAACACAAAATTGAATGCAGTGAATTTGTCCTAAATATCGCGAAAGGTCAAAGCCTTGGAATATCACAAAACCAAACCAGTTCTTTGAGCAACTGTGTCCGGTCTAAAAACGTGTTTGTTTTAGAATCGCCAAGAAACACATCCTAATTTCCAAGTGAGAAAAACCGTATGACGGGTCTGTTCAAGTAGTAGCACTTTTATAAGTTGTGCATCCGTTTAAGGTTTCCGCGACGTAAAAGAGACTGTGGAACACTAGCATCTATTTATTTACGTCAAAACAGTTTAAAATCTCCTGCTCAGGGTGCATGGAGATGCAATGATAACTTTTCTCTTAAATATTTCAGGATGTTTTGTTTACATCATACTGTATTATTTTTATATATTCTAATTTAGGGTGTATGTATTTACTGCAATTTTTGGATAATTGTGAATTTTGCATTACTTACTCTGATAGACATAAATTAAACAATGTATCTAAAAATACATGCGAAAAATTAACAATACAATAATTTTCGTTTCTAATTGTGAAATTAGAGATTGATTTGTCGCTATTTTCTTTCACTCGTGAGGAATTAACTGAGATTTTAGAAACCTTTCTACAGCACAATGACAGTTTCCACTCACTATTTTCTGCCACACGTAACTCATCCACGGAGCCACAAAAAGGCGCCGCGAGCCATTAGCTACGTAACTCCGCTCCGTGAAGACGCGGAGCAGTTCGAAAGACATTCCTTTGAAATATCTCTGCGGTCGTTGATATTTACATTACGCGCGTTTTCATACATTACTCCATTTGTGAGTACAAGAACTTCAAAACATTTCTGATGAAATTTCTCAAAAATTCAAATAATTCTGTAAAATGTTTGCAAATTCTGACAGTTTTTGCGAACAAATCTTTTGGATCTTTCCATAGTATATTTGTGGATGTTTTTACTTTTTTGTGGTTTCCGCTAAAACGAGGAACAAGTAGGCTACTTGTGGAGTGCATTCGAGAAACGTAGTAAACGTGTCGGAAACATGCGCGAAACATGCGTTTTCAATAATGATTGTTCATTATTGACATTGAGTATTCATTTACAACTTCTTCACATTAACAGTGCATAATATCTTAATTACTAATTCACACTCTAACGTATGTAAGAACATGTAAAAGAACTGCACATTTTTAGCTTCATTTTAATCAAGCCAGCTCTCACTGTAATCCGCATATCAATAAGTAAATGGCCATATGTGACCTGAATTGATAAGAAGATAAAGGAAAATATGAACAGGACACATACATGCCGTGCTTTTATTTGCAAATGTGTATGGGAATGTGCGTATCTGAGTGCGAAAACGGGCATGGAACGATAATAAAGCGTCCGATAAACTATCACAACAGATAATGAAGTACATCACAGATCGTTATTTTTTCGCTTTTAATTTGCAGAAAAGTGCATGGATTATTCTCTTACGTTTACCATCTCCAACATAAAGACAATGTATACAAACCTCAAAATAACCATTAGAACTTTGAAAAAATAATTAATTCCCATAAATATGTGAAAAGATTTAATTTCAAATTTAACGAATTCGTACAAAATATGTAGTAGAATATTGTCATTCGCAAGTCATTAAGCAGATTCACGTCATTGCATCATTTTACGAAATGAATGAAACTTTTTCAGTCCCCCGCCCGTCGAGTTCCGGGAAAAGCTCTTGCTTCGAAAATCTACGCCAACGACATTAAATCCCGAGCTAGTTTTCAAAAAATAATTTTTTGAAAAATATAATTTTTCGAACCCGTCATGTTTTGTGTGGATAGGAGATTTTCAATTAATGGCTGAAGTGTTAGTAGGATAGAAATACCATTATTATAATATTACGTAACCTTTACAAATAATACCGGAAGATAATATGGAACATATGCGCACCACTAGTTTTATATGCGAAAAATTTCACAACACGTCCAAGAACAAAAATCCCATTGTGTTCAGTTAAATACCATCCACAGGGAAGAATATAATATTCTTTAGTTCTTTATTGTCTAAGAGTTTTGTTTCATTTTGTTAGGATCTATGAGATATTTATTATTTCGAGGATGAATAACAAATTACTTCTATTTTGTACTACAGAAATAATTCACCGGATGATCCATGGTATAGCGTTCAGATCGCTTCCCCTCCGTCTCTGAGACTTGGGTTTAAGAGTAGGTCGATCCTTTTAGAAGTTGTGGGGCACAAAGCGGGTCCCCGGCAGTTTGTTTGGGAATTCTCCCGTTTCTCCTATTTCTCCTGCCTCTTATTCCACCGACTCTCCATAGTAATATCAAATTTTCATAACTTCCTATTCATTAAATCTTTTACCCGTTCCATGTAAGTTCATAACAGCTTAAACCTTACCTAGTAATAATCTATAGATAAAAATCATTCATTTCCTGTCGAACAAAATTATTGTGATAAATACTCTAGTAACGCTGGTTTGCTACGTAGCAACTAAAGTAGTATTTTATATTTTCATGTATCGGGTATGGCCAGAAGATAAATAGAATTAATCCAAAGTGAATGCGAATTGATTTTGGCGATGGCTTATGTCTCTGTTCCCCCTTTCCTTCCTGAAACGATACTGTTTCGTGGCAACAAGAACTTGGGCAGTCATAGACATAGGCAATCTGAAACAGAAGTACATTCCCGGCTTCACTTCTCAATTGAACATGAATGATTGAATTCACACTTGAAATATTTTATTAGTAAATGAATAAAACATACCACAAAGAAAGTGACATTATAACTTTAGTGATGCAATTAAAAAGTACTTTTCATTTATATTGAACTATGTACACGGTTGCCAGATGTCTTGGAGAAATTCTTCCCCAATACTGTATAACTATTTACCGAATTATCAGGTTAAAAGTGGGAAAACCAGGTATTCCAACATACTGAAGTAAATAAAGTAGTTTAATGCGACAGGCTACGTGGCTTTACCAAAGTTTTAGGGGACGTAGCCCTCTCGAAACTTGAATAGCTCCGAATCAGTAATGCAGTAAATAAGGCGACTTCTATGAAAGAAACTTATACTTACTGCCTTTAGAGATACAATAGCATTTTACCAAACCACTCGGACTCCTAGCTACAGAGCAACGTGAGGCATTTTTATTAATAAGTTCGGAATTACGAAACCGCTTATTTTACCATCCGTTAAGGGCAATAAATTCTTACATTTTGAATGCATCATTATATTTATTTTTAATTTAACATTTAAATGTCATTAAAATAAATATTACTTACAATATTTTTGCAGAAAGTATCTCTTAATCAATTAACTACCTAATTTTTGTAGGTTTGAAATTAATTGTATAAGTGTTCGGAAAGAAAAAATAATTTTAACTTATTTATTTTTGAAACAATACGTGAAAAATATTTTTCGTTGATATATGAGATTTTCTGTTGCGTAACTATGAGGTGACAATCACAAAACAAAAACTCGTGAATGTTCGTTGCCCTCTTTCCTTATTTTCCGCTGGGTCACGAAGTTCACATTAATTCAGAGCACTTTCATTATACCACGTCATTTGTTTGCTCTTTGAAACACACACAAAGTGCCACACCCATCAACACGGACGCATGCTCACTGCTTTAGAGGGAGGTTTATGCAGGTTTCACAGAAGCGATGTTTATTTCATGCCATTCAATATTCCTTATGTGCATCTGATCTCTTATTCAAATATTGAGTGCATCTCTGATTACTTACTTAAATATTGCTGGTGTGCAGACTCACACACTGACTGAAGCACAAATGAAGAGACACGCATACAAAAAACAACCAGGCCAAAAATGCACATTCTTAACAATATTATATTTAAAACCAATTAAACTTATTGAAATTCTCTCTGAAAATATAATTTTTAACATTTAGCAAATTTTTACGTAAGAAGTCAATTTTTGTTTGGGAATTACTTGCAGATAACAATTATATTTCGAAATGTAAAATTATTTTAAATCATTAATGCAAAAAGTTCCCTTAATTTCAGTCAGTAAGTTTTCCTTTATATTATTGAAGTCTCTGCATTATGAAATGATACTTGTGAAGAGAAAAAAAAAAAAAAAAAAAAAAAAACCATTAGTATTGACAATGAATAAAAAATAAGACGACTAAATGAAAAATGCAATAATCTGAACGTTCATATCCATAAAACATCTTCAAAAATTTTAAGAAAATGTACTAGTACTCAATATTTGAGTGTATTATGTTATTTCTTGAAGTATCGTAAAACACTTTTTACATGCAAAGCATGTATGTAAAAAGTGTTACATCAAGCTAGATTTAAAAAGCGTGCATATATGAATGTATTTTTCATGTGCTTCTTAAGACTTTCAAAATTCCGAATAATTTTAGATGGAAATATAAAATTTTATTAATTTCATTTCTGAAAAGTAAAAAGCTTTTTGTTGTCAGAATGCTATTTCCTCAATGTATTCTGCTTGAAAACATATGATAAACCATACTTCAAATTGTTTATTTCATTATTGTCATTAGCGTGTTTCGTAAAATCAAAGTGAGTGCTTGAAGTATGTCTTCTCTTTCTTGTCTAACGATATACACGTATATCTTCTTAGCACTATAAACCTACAAGAATATCTGACAGTCTCAAGAAGACTCCAAGGTTTTGGCGACCCTATCGTGGGCTAGCGTCGTATCGGGCAGCGAGCCGAACACTTCGTCTTATCAGGGTCAACAGAGGAGAGGCTTCCTAACCTTCAGTTCCACCCTCCCCCTCATCGCCCCTCCCCCACTCGCCAGCTCTCTAATCGGCACCCGTGTCTCCTGGGTCGGAAACGGACACATTCCAGAGCTGGCCTCCCGTACCTCTCCCAGGCTCGCCCCTCGCTTCACAGTGCTTCACTTCCTTCGGAAGACAATTCCTGGTTCGGGGCGCTTCGGAATTGACGTTCGAATGAAAATGGTCGGGCCCACCAGTCTGTATCACAACTCTTCCAGAAAGCAAAACATTATACTCCCATTCGGATATTTCAGAATATAATATGATAGATGTAAAAAGAGTCGGAATAAAGGTACAGTTGACTTTTGAAGGTTATGTGTACCGATACAAAATTCCCTTAAAGTGGGAATAAAATTGTAGTTATGTGTGAAAAGAAACTGACAAAAATATTTTATATAATAGTGATATAATTTCTTCTTCTCCATAAATGGTTTTATGACAAAAATTTACCCCACAAAATATTCTTCCTTTCAGCGAGTATCCAATCAAAATCAGTTAAAGCGTTCCCGAAAGTTAACCCTAAAAAGCAGAAACATAGGCAGACAGAGTGACACACAAAAAAATAAAAATTGTAAAAACAATTTAATGTTTTTATACTACGTAAATATCCACATGACATTTTAAAATAGCATTTATTTTTTAAAGATTGGCAGACACTTCAATTTTAATTATATAAGTTAAGAGAAATGTAGATTACTCTGGAAAGAATACTATAAAGACGTAATATATGGAAGAAATGCTGACAATTAAGGGTTAATTGAAAGTAATTGGAAATAATTGGAAGTAAAAGCAACTTACATAGAATGTGTCTAACTATACATTACAATGATTGAACAAGCTCTAAATTAGGTGGATAGTTATGTGAAATGTATTGAGTTGCTTTACAAGCTACTACGGTCATTAGCAACAACTATCATTTGAAACCGAATGATAAAATATTTTATAAACAGTGTTATAAAATTAATTAATTAATTATAAAGTCTCCGTATAAATCCGTGCGTTTGAAACAAGAAAATATCAAGCCGTGACTGATTCATTATTAATATAACTTTTCATTACTAAAACATTACTCTATTGCTATCCAACATATTAAAAATTGTTATTACAAATAGAGTGTGTGTATGAAAATCGATTCCTTTCACATTCGAAACTTTAACGTCAATCCTAAACGGGTAGACAACCGAGTCGACAGTTTGGAGCACACTGCTGCCAGAAAAGGAGCTATCA
This sequence comes from Gryllus bimaculatus, assembly GCA_017312745.1. NCBI lineage: Eukaryota > Metazoa > Arthropoda > Insecta > Orthoptera > Gryllidae > Gryllus > Gryllus bimaculatus. Next base: position 1,120,882 of record BOPP01000049.1, read on the forward strand.
GGAGATGGGTCTCTAAAGGACACAAACAAGTTGACGTGTTGACAAGTGCTGTTGATGGGAAGGAAGAATGAACACACCTCATTCCATGGAGGTTTTATAGCCTCTGACCTAAATGAAACTGGCATCTGTTTACTAAGCCATGATCTCATCCTACAATGAACGCGTAAGTTCATGAAGTCAGGGACTATCAAAAGAAATATTTCGGTAGAATATAAATTTATCTAAATTGTACATTCTCACAATTATGACTATAATACGCACGAGGGCAATAGATATATGACGACTATTTCAAAAAGTAAAAACCATAGTGCTACATTAAGGCACAGCCTATTTCTAACTAGTTAGTTTTCTAGCCAGCTTTTTGGTTTTATCTCTCCGTCTTACCAGCAGCAACTAATCGGCGCCCAAACGTGTTTTTTCACATTTTCTCGATTTTTCGGGTCTCTAATAGTATATTTGATATGTCTTTAAGAAGTGTTAATCATTGTCCTAGCACATTTTCATTGAGAAATTAGTAGCTGTTGTTCAGAAATTGTCGGTTGAGCGTTTCTGAAAAGGCCCAAGTTTGAGTTCATTTTCACTGACAAATTTAGAATTTTCGAGAAACGTCATAAATAATCATTTCAAGCAATTATGTTAACAAATGCAATAATGTATAGAAAATGTCCGTAAAAAATGTAAATAAAAATAATATAACAAGTAAACAATCACATTGGTGTATTTTTTTAAAAATCTGCAAAATACATCAAAATGGCGTTTACGGCATATTATTCGGTGCACGTGGTACTATCCGTTCAAAACGTTTCAAAGAAAAAATTGGAGCCGTTTTTGAAAAGAAACATTTTTGAAAGCCTTTCTTTTACACAAAATTACTCGAAAAATATTCATTTTTTGACAAAATGTGTTGTTTAAATATCTAATTTTCAAGAATATGTGGAAGAAAAATCTCCAACTTTTATTCTGTAGTTGTAGGAAGACTCCCAAAAAAGTTTGAACTTTTGCAATTTTAGGAAATTTAAATATTTCAACGAAATTGGGACCTGCTCGAGTTCTTTATGCTATCTAAGGACAAAGTTTAATAAAAAAATTGGAGCTAATTTTGAGAAAAATTACATTTGTCCTTGAGTTTTCCATTAAAGTATCCCCAAAAATTAAAACACGGGTTTCTAATTTGAGGAGCCGCGACATCAGCTATATATATATATATATATATATATATATATATATATATATATATATATATAAACAAACATTATCATTATCCACCTTTTCGTTTTCAGTGATCTAAAAAATTAATTTCATATATCACATATGTAGTATGCGAAAAAGTAATATAACAGTGAGCTATGTTACAAACACTTCAGTCACAATAAAAGTCTCCAAGTAAATGCTGAATATCACATCACAAATTTCATCTAAAGTCAGGAATTTTTTCAGTGAATTTTCAGAATCCGACTTATTAGCCCAAATTTGGAGCAAAAATTATTAATTGATTATTCTGAAATCCCCTGACGTATTTCATTACAAAGATTTAAACATTCATGGGATTTACGTTCATTTATGCCAACATATTTAAGCACTTTCTCAATTGATTGCAACCTAATTATATATTAATTTGGACAAAACTTCCCCTAATATATTGAATTTATATAGAAATTTTAATAAACCTCTTTGTATACTCCCTCCATTATTACTTCACAATTAAACGGCCACTGCGACCCAAGAGAAAGCAAATCTACTGGAGAACTATTTTGAAAATAATTTAAAGCCAAATACAATCTCATATCTGTCCTTTAAAAAGAAAGTATCTAATTTTCTAAATAAACCATTATATTCTGCACCCTTACCAAAGCTGTATTTCCCCTTACAGAGAAACGGAATTAATTAAAAACTACGTTATTTCATCGGTAATAAAACGTTCGAAAATTATTTAGAACTTATCATTTCACAAACACAGAACCAATAATGTTTGCACGCAAACTTCATTAACAATTTTTTTGCTTGCAAAAATGTGTTTATTATAACAACATATTAAAACATGAAAGAAAAACCTGTTTTTAGAATAATCTCTTCGATGGTAGATATCTTATTATAATCGGTTATGAGACGCTGTCATTAGGTTGTCATGGACACTTCTTAGAAAAATAAATTTGCGTTTTAAAATCTCTTCGGGTTTGAAATATTTTAGAGATAGTTTCTCTTAGCTTCTAAAATGTAATCAATTGAGGCTGAGGTGCAATGTGGACTGTACATACAAGACCAAAAATCCTGCTAAGCAGAAAATGGTAGAAAAAGTCGGAAGGTGTTAATTGTCTGAAGAAAAAAAACTTTTGCCTTTGGCGTCAATATTCGACTTTTCTCATTCTGCTAATTGCAAGGTTTAGGAGTTCCTCACATTTCAAGAGCATCCGCAACACACAATGAAACAGGACTGCGGAGACGGACAAAAAGAAAGCAAGTGTTGGATGATTCGTCGCGAACATAGCTTCAAAGCTATGTAAAGATGCACATTCTCTCTTGAGAGACTCTGAGAAATCGAATATTTCTCGAGTTATTCTTAGTACTTTACGGCATCCATTACCATCCCTTTCCAAACCTTGCGCAACCTCCTGCGCTAGAATAGAAGCGCCGGCGCCGATCTACACGTTGGCATAGGAGGGCGCGAGATTCTAGTTATCTCAGGCAGCGGGGCACCGCCTCAGCTCCCGACATGTTTAGTGTAATACATGTAAATGTGTGAGTACAAGGGATGAAAAGCGATTAGCATTGCTTTCTGCCAAGGGCAATGCAGACTTTAACAAAACATTTCCTTTCAGTTTTCTCTTCCAATCCCGATTCTCTTCGCCAGCCATGCACGAATTTTGTTCCTTACGTCATATGTTTGTTTCTTTCGAATCCTTCCCAACCATCTGTTGTCAAGGATATCTGGCTCAAGAAATTGTATTTTTTAAATCGTTTCCTTTCAATAGCCAAGCCCTCCATCACGATGGACGTGATGAAGTTTGTCAGTGACAAACTGTCCGCAGTTAGCTTGAAAGGGCTGTCCTCTTTGATTCGATCGATCGGCCTCGAGGCAATTAGTCGGTGGGCTTACGGCATCGTCCACACAAAGCCCCACGTGGCAACCCCTTCCCCTTCCTCTCAGCGGCGGGGGCGGCGAGAGCGAGAATGCGGCGGGGGCGGCTGTGGATTCAGCGACGAGTGGCTGCGTTGCCGGCGGTGGTAGGGTGAAGGGAGGGGGATTTGGCTAAGTGAATGGGGTGGACGAGTGGAGTGGGGTGCTGCTGATAAAGTTGTGTGAGGGTTTCGAATGACACCTCTTTTGCAATTGATACAAGTTCGATGGTAAATTAAAAACGAATTTAACCAGTGCAATTATAGAAATACTTTTCCCTCACGATACCAATAAATTTATCAGAATTATTTTATGATTTATAATATATCCAACTACTGTGTGCCAGCACAATTCAGTGTTACGAAAATAAATTTACACTGTAATAGGGCATAGTAATATATCCAACATTAGGTGGAACGGAACATTGATGGTCGAGATGCGAAGCTCTGTCACCATTAAATAGTGCAGACCATTTCGAAATTTGTGCAATTTTAATAAATGAATTTGTAGTATAGTTTTCTGCATTAAGTGCAATCTTCAAGTTTGCAGAATTAATCATATTTTTATTTGTTCCCGGAGTTTTGATCATATGCATTATAATTTTAGTTCTGTAGAAAAATAGCTTGGAAAAAAGTGCATATTAAAGTAATTTTCTGTACCCAATATTACCTCAATTTCATCACGGTAAAAAGAATATTTCGTGTATAACAAATTGCTGAGGAAAAGTGTTAAACCGAACTTAGACTAATCTTAAGGTGGTATGTTCATGCCAATCGCTAGTCAAAAACTCGGCCATCATATTCATCATATACAGATTAACAATATTTCTAATGCGTTACTATGAACACATTAGAAAGTGTTAAGTTGCAACTGTTGCTGAACACATCACATCTGGTTTAAAAATTAAGGATGATTGGTTCAAAATACGAGTATATCGAACGAAAGAAACTTAACACCAAATTTTTTAATAGTTGACTGTTCAAATTCTGGCACAATTTAGAGAAATTTTGTTTCTTAAAGAACAAGTTTCAGCCGAACACGGTAAGAAAATTATTGTGAACAGTTTGTTCATCGTAAAACCTCCAGCCTTGAGAGGGAAGGAAATGTGAGATATTGAAGGTCGTAGTCGATCAGTCGTAAATATAGGTGTATATTTAGAAAGCAACCTCGCAGGGCGGCCCATTAACGCGAAGCCAGGCAGATGCTTGCGCGCGACGGAAATGAAAGTGTTGGTGAACGCGGAACGGCGCTGCCCGGGGGGCGGGGGGGGGGGAGCGCCAAGGGCCGACGGCGCCGGAGACGGAAGTGCCGCGAGAGGGCGCGGCGACGCGGACACGCCCCCGCCCGCGTTAAGTGCCGCCCGCTCTGCCAAGGACCTCTCCAGAGATATGGGGAGAAGTAGTAACCCTCAGCGCTATTTCTCTAATTTAGGGAAAGAATGTCTTCATTTAACTCACACGGAGCAGCAATCGTTTGGTTTGTCTACATTTTACATAGAAATGTAGAAATGTTCCATAGAAATGTATCTTGAGGAATAAAAAAAAAAAAATAATAAAAAAAAATAAAAAAATAAATAAAAAAAATTACATCCTCCGTGAATTAGTTAATTTTTGCTTTAAAAATGCAAGGCGTGAAATTAGTGATTTAGTATCTCAAATACCACGCAACGTTGCCCACATTTATTCAAGTGAATTTTTAATGCGATAATTCTATCATTCCAGAAGTGAAAGTCGAACAATAAATTAATCATGTTCATTGGCAGGATAAATAGTCCCTTAGTAATACAGTTTTGTTTATTACAAAATTAGATTAGTAGGGTCCAGAGATTCGGCCTGGAGGGTCAGCGCTTGAGGCAGGGAGCAAAAGTAGCCCTTCATCCAGAACCACAGTACGAGCACTGAGACAGGCTCAAAGAGCAAATGAATAAGTACAAGATCGAGATAATCCTATGCGATTCGCAGACCGGAAAGGCGATCTTCGCTGAAAATGTCCTCAGACGAGCGGTTGGTACCTCGAGAGTACCTGGTAGGTCTTACAGGCGCCAATAGATGGTAGCTGGAAAGAGGGTGAGGCATAAGCGAAAAGGTGACACGGATATAAGAGAACAGTCTGCGCCATTTTGTAGCACCACTAGATTTTTATCGACGTGCGTCGTGTCACAAATCACAAAATCTGTTCCTTAATTGTATTACAGTTAACGTTTGTAAAATAGGATCACGTCATAGAAACTTTACAAAGAAAGAACGCAAAAACAGCGTGTTTGTTAGTCTTTGGTGCCATCACGATAATTCATTGGTGCAACAAAGATCTTTCATCTTCTGACTTTCATAATTGTTCTTTGATTGGATATTCCCTAATGTTAGAAATGTTTGCTGAATTTGCTTCCTTAGATGATAGTCTAAAATATTATCTAAGTTTACTTTTTCTTTCCTGAAATGTATATTCTAAAAAAAAACAACATAATGTTTCTGTCAACATTTAAAAGAGATGTCGCTATTACATCTGAAAGTCCTAGAAACATCAAACGTAATATCAACGGAACAGCTAGGTAAAATCATTGAAGTATTTTAATTTGCATTTTTATAATCAAACGTTTTCCTGAATGGCATTTGCCCTTTGGGGGGCACAAGACATAAATCTTTCTGAAATTCTTCTTTGACGTTTTAGATGAGCACATATAAATGTTATGTTTCTTCGGAAGTAGTGTGCATTTCACAATACTTTCATTTGTGCTATGAATAAAATCACACGTCAGCCTGTTTACGAACTAACTTCAAAGATTGTATATTCAACTTTGAGTGTCATGCGATGCACTAAGTGAGAAACAAAGACTTTATTTCTGTTCCAAAATAAAACTCCATGAACTACATATCATAGATGAAAGTGTGTCAGAAAAGATGCCTCTTATTCCGTATTCAACTCACGAAGTTAAATTTATATTCAAAATTGTCTACTCATTGTAAGAATCAAAACCTGTATTTTGGTATCCATTTTTCAAATGTTTCTTCATGATCAAAATATTTTTTTTGCTAATGTGTATTTGAAAAAAGTAATTTGAAAGAAATAATATATTTTGAAATAGAAACTACTTAATTGATACTCAATTTGCTTTTCACTAGACGCCATGATCCAATGCCGAACACTACGTCATTTTGACTGTCTTATTTGCTAAAAATAATGTTAAAAAAGTAATACTAGTTCAAGCTACTTTAAAACACTTATAAAGCTTGCGAATTTAATTGATTTTCTGTAGCCCTAAATTGTCTCAATCAAATTGTATGTTGGATTTAATTAAGCAAATCATTTTTATAGTGTTTTTGGGGCTGAAATTTCCTGTATTAGAGCAATTTCTCATTTTTGATGCTTGTCAATTCCGTAACAACTGTATTATAACATAATCAAATGTGCCAGTTTTCAACTTCAGAAAGTTTATATTAAATTCTAAAAATTGAAAACGCACGTCTGAAAAAATGTTATCTTCGTGGAAAATTAACGTTGCGTTGTCAAGAGTTTTTGCACAAGTATCTTTCCATTTAAATTTGGTATTTCTGTAGTTTGATGAAAATTAGTTATTTTTACTTATTTTTTATATTTTACGTATTTATTATAAAACCTACTATGAGGTAGAAGAGCACGTGTTGCAGATTTCTGATATTCCCAGACAACTTTGTGGCAAAGTGACGTTGGAGTACCCGATATGAAGAAAAATTATTTTCCTCACTGTCGATTGTTTACAATTTACTGTAAACTTATACAAGTTCATAATTGGTATAATTTACGATTTTCCATTGAGTTTCATATGTCCAGTATGATAAAAATGGGAATTTTTTACATAAAATATTACGTTTTAGTCCACATTGCAGGCATCTCTGATGGAATACAAACATGTACAGATTGGAATTCAGCACAACAAAATTTGGATTAATCCGAGGTACAATCTCGTACCGCAAAATCATCGCCATCATTCAATCGCCGCTCTCAAACGGAATGGCTTTTGGCCCTTTTACATTGGATTATATTACTGGCGAATTTATTGCTTCATAGTACAATTACATATTTTTTATCATTAGCAGCTTCTCTCTTCATGTATTTTTTAAATGATGATTCAATTGAAACTTATTCTGTAAACTAATGAAATGCGTCTTCAGTGTTTAAGCAGATACAAATAAATCGAGTAAATGAAAGCCATGGACTGCGTATTTCGTCGTAATAACATCCGTTCAATTCAATTCAAGCGCTTTTCGTTGTTTATTTTGTATTTCACCCATCCGGTATTTTAAACATTAGAATTCCATTTGGTAGTATCTCGAAACCTGAAATATGTAGAAATGCTGAAATATGTAGTCGAAAACATATTTCCATAAACTGGATATTTACTTCCACACATTTTTCTTTGACCCGCCTTGACGATGGATTCTTGGTTCTCGCTTTGACTTCGTTGAAATTGGCCAGATACCAATATTCGTGTAGTTGGTGGGTGTTTGCGGGCAGCCATTCGGTAGGGGCACTCAGCGGAGTTAAAACACACATCAGGCTTAAGAATTCCCAAGCGAGAGGAGACACGTGTGCGAGGGCCGCGGAGGATTTCTCAGCAATGCCCTCCCCCTCCCCTCCCCCTTCCCCTTCCCAAGCGGGATCCTGTCGGAACGTAAACCGCGAACTTCCTGTTTGTTTCTTCGCCGTCGTCGCCCTGGCCCTCCCG
>BOPP01000049.1:1128704-1194837 GCA_017312745.1 Gryllus bimaculatus
CCCCCTCTTCCGCCCCTCCTCGCCCTATTGCACGGACCCCATCTCCGCCGACAGGGCGTCGCCGCGGCCGGCGCCTCCACTCGCTTCCTTCGACATCTGAGTCACGGAGCGGCTGACGGGGTCATCTTCAACTTCGTTTTCATTTCCATTTTCTTCTTATGGGCATTGCACAGTACTACAGTACTTTTACATACGTAGTTTGTATATGACTTTAATTAACCTTATAAACTAACTTCATTCTAAAAATTACTACTCAAGCGCCTTACTTATTCTCCAACTCGATCTGTACGTTGAAGAAAAAAAAAAAAAAAAAAAAGGATTCAATTGGAAACCTTTTTTAAATTCTTGTGCGGGGGGGGGGTCTTGGATTTAAGAGTGAAACGGGATAGATGATCGTTTTGGTTGATGTATGAGTAGAATTTGTAGGAGATCTTGGTGTTGAGTGGAATTATGTATGATGTATTAAATTCTTTGTGCAACTGTAAATTTGAAAATAACCATGTGTAATTGCCTGTGTAATTTTTTTTTGAGGTATTCATTACGAGCCATTTGGCCTTCGACCTCGTACTCGCCATCCTCTTGTTTCCGTTCGGTTACACTCCCATTGCCAGTGATGTTCGTCACCACCGCCCATCGGGCGAGTCCAGTTTCCGGCGAGACTACGTATCGGTATTCACATCCTTCTTGAGGTTTAGTAGTCCTAGCGCCCGCTTCTTTCGCTCTCCGCGGTGCACACATTCCCTCGTAAAACATGAATACATTTGATGAGAGCCAAGACGATTTTTATGTGTCTTTCAGCTCGACAGCAAACTATGTTTGCAAATTTCTGTAGATGACCGTAAAAGCCAGCGGGCACTTCCTCCTAGCGTTTCTATTTGCGCGCCGACTCTTCGAACTGGTGGTGCACTCTCGTGATGGAAACAAGTTTGAACGCGCTGCTTTGAGTGCGATCTAGCTTCGTATGTAGATACTAAGCGACTCTTCAGCTGTTCTGTATACTGTGCATATCCTTGTGCGTTTCGTCAGAGCAACCACTAAGAATCAGAATCCATTGTCGAAATTCTAAAGAGGGGATGTGGAATAAACTAAGTACTCTATATCCTAACTGGAAGACTGAGATACACATTTTTATTACAACGTTAAAAACTAGTTTCGAACAGTATTAATAATTTCTTATGTGATCTGTGTCACTCACTGAACTATTGTTAAACGAAACGTTTATTTGTCTCAATCCACCTTTTTTCATGAGGCGGAAGACTATCTGATCAAGGTAAGATCAGGCGACAAATTAGCTCGCTGCAATCACGTTCCTCCAAACTCTCACATGTGTGTACTTATTTCAAATACTGCAGCCACATGAAATTGCAGCAGAGTCACGCGCGATATCGCCGGTCGAGTTTGTTTGCTATCGCAGCTTACTCCACTTGACATGGGACTAAAGCAAGACTGTATGCATAGTTAATACTATAGGATTATCACAACCAGCATAACAGCAGATCTAGTAAAATACTATGTGGCGGGACTAAGTGTGAAATTATTGTCCTTCACACAGCAATAGATTACTGGGGGGTTTAACATGGATTTATTATAAATTACAAAGTAAATACATGTACTAACATATTTCACACCTAACTAGTCAATTCTACGATTAAGAGATATTCTACAACACAAAAAAGGTCACAACAGCTAATTTTGACTGAAATACTATCTTCTACGTAATACAAAGTAGAATTTGACTACAAAAATAATAGATTTTTCACAAAAATTACTTTTAGTGACTTTTAGTTTTTCATGTTTATGCCACAGTGTTGATCGTATCGAATTCTGACATTCTTGGGGATTGATCGTAACGAACATGCTTATAATAATCAAATTTTATATTGTAAAAAATACCAATAGTCAGAAATTAAAATATCATTTCAGATATTTCAAAGCTTGAGTAGAGAAGAAAATGTTCAAAAATGATAACAAAAGAGAGGCAGAATACAGATAAGTGGAAGAAGACACCTGAAATTAAAAACATAAAGATGAAAACGGGAACGGGCTAGAAGAAAACGAGGAGTAAGAAAACACCGAGAGAAGAGGAGAAGGAGAAAGAAAACAAAGGGGAAGGGGGGAAGGAAGCGAAAGTAAACAAACAGAAGAGGGGATAAGGAGGGATAGCGAAGGGAGCGGGCGAGCGGACGCGCGAATCCCGGCGCGGCGAGTGCGATGTGGGTCAAGGCCTCGCAGGCCGCAGCCGCCGCCTCACCGGACCGGCCATCCCGCGGCGCGGAAGGCAAGGCAGCCGGCACGAGGCACCTTTCACTTAATTCATTTCACGCAATGGGCGAGAAGTCCCTCCCATCTACCGAGCCCATACGGCGCTAGGACTAGCTGTAGCAGCTAGTGGCTCTGAGTTGGCGGGGTGGCCCTACTTGGGGAGGCGCCCCGGTGGGCTGGTGCCTTCCGGCGTACCGGGATGCCTGCCCGAAGGTGGACTTGTACGCCCACGGCTAACGCCTACATGCCCACTCTGGAGAGCAACATCCTTCTGGTAAAACAATATTAGAGCCCTAGCGGTACTGCTATCGTATCCATGCGTTGCTCGCTTTAGCAAAAAACTGAGTTCTCAGGGTAGTTAACAGGAACTGATTCGGATCAAGGAAAAATATGAAAATTTAGAATTGACCATAAAAAATGTGGAGAAAATGCTTTTGCATTTCCATTCTCTTGAAAATATGTTTTCTTTGACGAATTCTCATTCTACTTTCCTGGACCGAATGAAAACAAAAGAATGACATTTAAAGTGAAACCTTCGCCGCAGGTTCACTTACTATGCCAACAGCGAGAAAACTTCTAAAAAGTAGCCAAGGTGAATTGGAAAGTCCCAAACTCTCCAAAACTTTCCAAATTACCGCAATAAAATGTGTAAAAAATTAATTCCCAATGCCGGCGGAGAGGTTTATTTTGCGAGTATTTATTTGTGCGTGTAATTTCCCTTGCAACTAACTTCTGTAGCGCTGGAAATTTTGTGACCGCGCCGCCAGCTTGAGCAACGCCTGGCCTAGTCCTTCGAGGCTTCTGGCACCGCGCCACCCACTGCGTGGAGGGGAGGGGGGAGCAGAGCGCGGTCGCGCGCGAGGTCGGTCGCCAGGAGGATTAACGCGGACCAATTGGGGAACATGAGCGGGATTTCCGATCACTTCGAGGTTCTAGAGGCAGCCAGACCTTCACATCTCCAGGCGTTTCCGTTTCATTCTTGACAAATTCGAATCCAAGGAATGATTCGCTGAACGATGAAAAAAGGATGGGCTTCATTTTAATACACGACTAGCATTGAAGGAACAAATTATTTTAGGAGAAATAAAGTGTTTAAACACATAAAAATAAAATAATACTAAAGGAATTTAAAAAAATATATATTAACAGAATTTTTCAAACGTAAGTCACTTTATGTCTTAAATAATTTTTTGTTAGCTTTTGTCTTAAAGAGCAAAATGACGCCATGCACCAATAAGTTCAATGAACTGTAACTGGATCGTTTAAAAAAACGCTCGTTTTCCAGAATTTGATTTAAAATTTGGGCCAAAATTTTATTTCGACGTACAGCATTGCCACCTTGTGTGCCTAACATAGTATCTTGAGTCCTTTCATTTCAAAATGTCATGTGCTTGAAATTACTTTCTTAACACTCGTTGATTATTTTTAACACTCCATTTGGTACCACGACTGTTACATTGGAAGGGGCTAGTCGAGTAAGATTGTAAAAATTGACCCAAAGAACATTCGTTGAATATTTTGAACAACGTTTTCGATTGGAAAAAAACACTATCCAACTCTCTAATCTCTTCTATTCTTCCCATACAACGGGAAAACTATTTTTAGTGTTTTTATCCTTACATTTTAAACATAGAACAAAAATGGTTAAAAACACATTTCTTCGGAAATACAATGGCTTACGTCATCTTAAAAAACGCAAGCTTCTGCTTCCAGTAGATATTCGGGTCTTCATATTGCCGTGTGGGGTGACACTTAAATAATTAAAAAAATGTTTTTGAAAGATTATTTTAAACATTTTTTTAAAAAAATTCTAATGACAACTTGAATTCTTTGAAAACATGATCATATGGTGATTTTTTCCAATTGTTTTTAAATATTGTACACTTTTTTCTGTTTTTTCGAAGACAAAAAGTATCTCAAACTATATTTTATTAACTAAGATGGTAAAGCATTTCGAAATATCAGTTCACTTTCTGACAAAAGAATTGACGTAAATGGGTCAAACTGAAATGGGTGATCCAATGGCAATGCCATGTATATAATATAAACATGATATTACCATTGGATGGAAAAAAGATACATGGAAAAAGCGAGATTTGTCCTTAAAATGTAAAGAACGATATTTTTAGCGTGATGCGCCACTCCAAAAAATTTGCAAGAAAATAATGGTTTTAAAGTTTATTCAAACTAACAAAAACAATTATAAATAACTTTTATTCACTTAAGTGATACTTACAATCAGTTTCAGAGTCCAAAATATGTACGGAAGTGATTTTGTTGAAATCATTGATCATTTGTTTCTGCAATACATTTCTTCATAATTTAGGTACTTGGAAACGCGAAACATAAAAAAAAGGTGTTTTTAATTTGGTGTAGCAGTTGGGGGTGACATATATCACAGGGGAAGCATTTTTACTCTATCAAATCATTTTTAATGGTTTATTTGAATTTCCTGAGCATCTTATCCATTTAAGCCAGGGATACTTTTTCAATAATCTTTCAAAAAAATATCCAAATTACCCATGCAATGTTAAAGAAAACTAAATAATTGAACTTTATTTTTAGTGTTAATAGCTTATATTTCTTCTTTTAACTATCATCGGCAGATCTACGGATAACTGCACACCTCAACTCTGAGGTTATGAATACCATGCACAGTTAAGGAGGTCACGAGAGTAACCAGAAATTTCACGGTCGTATGTCAAAATAAGCAAAAAACGTAACGAGGGTGACAAAAATGCATCTTTCAGAATATATTACTAGGTGACAAAAGCTTAAAAAATGACCTCACCAGCTGTTTTGAGAGGCAGGGATTCGAACGAGCGCTCTTAGAATTGAAATCATTGATCAGCAATTCAGTATTTCTTATTGACTTAAAGCCAGATTTTGGTCTGACGTTAGTAATGATAACTGCCGTAAAAAGGTGTACAAACATGCTTTTTGAAGGCATAATCCATATGATGCTGTTTAATCTCGCCGAGCGCTGGTAGCTGCCTGAGAAGGCGGCGACAGGCAGGCCCTCCTCCTCGTACTTTTCCCTTAAATCCAACTTAAAAAGTGTTCGGAACACAACACCCGTGACGAACTTAGGAACAAGCATATTTCTTTCTGATCATGCCCCTAACTCGTGAAATAAAAACTCAATTTGTATGTCTAAAAAGGAGAGTAACTCAACGCTGGTTTAGAAGTGTATACACCAAAAATGAACATTGAATTCTTTATTTTGAAACAGGAAAAAGTAAACACTTGCAGAACTGCACAAGGACCTAACTACTGCGGGCTTTTTACTCATTCTCTGTTTACAACATCTAACGTTTATATTCATAATAATTAGTTTGAAACATTCCTTCACACAAGTCAAGCCTGTAGATTTTCTTCAATTTATCTTTAAAAAAAACAAACAAAAAGAAACACTCTGCTTTTAAAGCGGCATTTGTTTACATTTGAGAGAGATGCAGGTAGTGAGAGAAAGCGAGATAGAGATAGACAGACCGAAGTGGGCTTTTTTTAATAACCCGACTGTTTATTATAATTTATAGGATGTTATTAAGTGTTCTCTATAACAAAGCATTTCCATATGGTCGTATAAAGTATTCTCGAAATTACGTAATATGTAAACAAAACTAATAAAAACCCTTCAAAACGACGAAAATGCCATTAAACACTCATAATATTTCTACTTAAACTCTAATTTAAGCATTTGCATAATGCATAAAAACGGATGAGTGAATTGCCTCTGAACTTAATTCTAAACGTTGTGCTAGCATTCCCTCACAATATTGACTTCGTGTTCTCTTTCTATCCACAGGAGATTATGAAGAAAATAAGAGGTCAGGAAAATTATTTCTTGGGATTTTTCATTTTCATATTGTCAACAATATTACCTGTTGCATAAATTGATTTCATGGCCTTCGTGCTGTAAAATTACTATAAAGAATGCACGCTTAATGTTTTTTCATAGAAATCATTTGTGGTAATGTTGTAGTTAACCTCGCTTAAAGTTTTCATCACTCTCTTGGAGCATAAACAGTAAGTAGTGACGATGAAATTAAATGATTCGCGGTTGTTACTTCCTTCATAGTTTAATTACGTATGAACGACAAATAACTTTTCATACGCACGTGGTAGGTCACTTTCTGTGAGATCTGGTGCATAATGAAGGAAACTCAGATGTCAGATGGACTACCGGTATTTTTGTCATTCAATCCGAGATTTTTTTTAAAAGCTCTTGACAATTGATAAAAATATTTTAAATGTAGTTATATGTTTATAATAATACTACAATAAATGAATAATATGGATATATTCAATATAAAATATCAATTCGCGAAGCCTGGGAACACAAATGTGTGAACACAATGTTCTACAACAAATACTCGTGCCTTCACAGTTATGACGAAATCTTATGTTTGTTAAAGCTCTTAGAGACGTCTCACAGGAAGTTAAACGCGATTCCCCTCTTCAAGGAAACTGTACAGGTCCGGAGCGGCGGCCGTAGAAGGTAGCACAAGGAAGCGAGTGTCCAGTTACATTCTCTGCATTGCAGCGCCATGTCGGGGCCGCCGCGCCGGGCGCGCGCTCTGCCAGCGAGTCCCCTTGAACGGCGCATGCGCACGACCCGCCACTTCTCTGAAAGGCTGAAATTGCAGAACCCCGCGTACAGCTGACCTAATTCCAGGAAAAATGTATTACAAGTACATCTTATTATACGTCGGTGTTTCTATGAGCTTCCCAATTCTTATTATTGATATATTTCGACATTCGCCTATTTTAATTCATTATAAAAATGACAGCCCAGCGTGACACGTGGGTATTAATAAAAATATAAGAATATTCGTCATTCTTTTAAGTATTAATATACATTTGACGAAACGAAACAAAACAAAACTATGAAAACTGTTTTAAGTATTAAATATAATATTTTATTCTCCCAGAACAATTATATTTAAAACATTGGCCTCCCCTCTGAAAGCATTTACGTGTATATAACACTAGAGCGAGGCAATATATACGCCCTCCTAATACAAATGAGAGTGAAATGTGAAATTTGTGTATGTTTTAATTTTGGCAAAAAATGTATAGGACAATGCCGGATTCAGAAGCCTTGCGGCGCAAAGTGCGATAATCAGTGCCTGTGGCCTCTGTATTGTGATTCGCAGAATTAGGGCAACGCGCCCCTATCGCCCTGCAGCCCGCGTTACACTGGTGCAGGGGGGGCTGCGTACGCGTCGCCCTCGATTCACGCGATGTTTACACGGCGCGATGCATGACGGTCCTCCGCTCCCCCTTCAGATGTTTTCCTCTGATGCGCGTAACAGTCTCCCACTCGTACGTCCTATCGCAGAAACACGAACGGAATACCAATATTTTTACCGAGTTTTTATTAAGCGACTGAGAGGAGAAAGAAAATACTTCAGCTTTTTTTGACTCGAACACTCCGCACAATTTTTTGGCTGTGAGCCACACGGAGAATACACAGTGTATATGTAATCGTGATGCTGAACACATCCGAACGGTGAAGGGTAATGGCAATGTTTCTCAGTTCAGACAATGCTTTCACTCGCAGACAAAGTGCCTTTGTTCTTGCTCATGGAGTCTCCTGTTAGAGTAATGATAGGAATAAGAGGTAGACACTCCCGTGTTTGAAACTGGTTTGGATAGGCTTGCTTAGTGCTTTTAGCGATACAGGAAACACTTCTGACTTCTAGTACAAAGGCATACGTTCATGGCCTCACAATGCATCGGGAATCACTGCTACAATTACTTAGCCACTGTATGCCCATTTATTCGACAATAAACTGAGAAACTATATCGGGTTAAAAGCTTCGTATAGATTTAACATTTAGACCAAAAAATGCTGTTTGTACTTACAATGAAAATCGATGTGTTGTACATTCAAATATCTATTCATCTTGTGCTCGATTAAGTGATGACGTTTAGGTTGCGTCTTTCAATGTTCTTTTCTTGAGCATCCAGTCGAGATTTGCGTACGCTTTCTTTTATTTAGTTCACAGCGATTGTAAGGCGACTTTCAATTAATTAATTAATTAATGACAGCCATGTGTGTCTTTTTAATTTATATTTAACAATAGTCTATTTTCTTTTTAATTGTTACTATTTTCATTTCAACTACCTGTCCTAAAATCGTCAACAATGCATCTCTAAATTTTTAAAAATCTGCCATCACTCTCATATAGTTACGGCCGTGAATTCGCCCCTTCCAGAAACGACTACCCCCGTTCCTCTTTTGGTCAGGACAGAAAGCCTCAGCGAAGGAGCTCATCCAATGGTAGCAGCTCGTTGGCGCTACAACTCCGGTCGCGTGCTCTCGCAGTGTTGAGGAGGCTTCCTGCCGCGCGAAGAGGCGAGGTTCGCCGGGGCGGTCTCGGCCAGCCCTCCGTGGCTGTTCATCTCCAGGGATGGGCGTGCCCGCGCACGCACGGACGTGAGCGCGTGAGCGTGATGAGGCAGGCGCGTGGACACGCCCCGAGTTAATGGGCTCACACAATTTCTTCGTTTGGGGACACCGACGTCAGGCAAGGAGGGAGGCGAGACAGCCAAGTAATACGAGATTTTCCAAGACAGCGGAGTGAAATCTATGTGAAGGAGGTTACCTCTCTTGCTGTTTGTACCTTTTACGATTCTCCGGAAGATTTGCCTTTATGTAGCATCATTTTTTCATTTCATCAGCATTTAGTGTTATTTAAAAGCAAAATATTTTTAATAACTTAATGATTTCCAAACACAAATTCGGTGACATGAAGTAGAAAATAGGTTCTCGTATATAAATATGAATAAATAAGTAAATAAAATCTTTTAATTTATAAAATACTCATTAATGTTCATTTCAATTACTGGATTTACTACTAATATATATTTCACACGCATTAAAGATAGTATAAATAACCTTCAAGAGACAGTTACATTCGGATGTGAAAGTAGTTACCGCATGTTATAACACGTATCAGTCGAAAATTATTCCACGATGCTAGGAAAATAATTTACCATTTGATATTTTCATCCTGTAGAATAACCTCTTTCTCATGCACCAATTACACAAATTCTAAAACGTAAATCGCGTATCGCTGCTATAGCTTTCACGCTAAGTTGTGACCCATTTTTCTCAAGGAAGTGCGCAGATACCCCGGTGGTTTTCTGTGATACACACAAGAACAGTGGTGGTGACGGCGGTGGTTCCACTTAGAAGTCGACACTGAATGTATATCACCGGAACTGATATGCATGGTTACTGATTTTAGAGCTAAAAATCTGGCACACCTTGAGAATTAACAAAGAGTAAACAGCGAGAAATCACATCCACAAAAAGATCGTTTACTGAAGTTTTTCTTCCGTTTTGTCCAGCACATTTTCAGGAGTCCGTCATTTTTATTGAACTGGTTCAAACATTTCTACAAGTGAACATTTTCAGGAACATTTGAATATATTAATACTTTAATGCATGGCCCTTATATCGTACAGAACCTTGAGATAAATAAAAATAAATAAATGAATTATAAAATAAAAATCTTTAGAAATATGAAATGATAAAAAAAATTAATGACCTTCTAATTACGACCTATAACCACCTATATTTTGTTAATTATGTTGTGATATGTTAACTTTAATATTTCCTTTCTTGATTTCTTCCAATCAGCTTTTTATGAGAAGTGTTACTGGGTCAAGATCGTACACTAAATAACTCGCAAGTGAATTTAAACAGCTTGTTTTTTCATGTGAATGAAATGTTTGCTAAACTGATGTTGAGACTGTGTTGAGATTGAGTTAATTTTTTGGAGGTACTTAAGTTTCATTTTTCATTACTTTAATAAGCTTTTTATTCTTACCGTCAATATCGTTGATATTATTAATGTAACTCAGAGAGAAGAATATTTTTCAAAAATTCAATTATTTTAGTCCTTCAAAAGAAATCACTATCGTCAAATATATGATATTCTAACTGCACTTAAAACAGAATCATGGCTCAGTGGCACAAGTCATTCATTTTAAACAAAACTACTCCTGCATCAAGAGAAACCGGTATCAATTCGTTCTTGGGAATTTATTGTCCTCGGTTATATTTTTAGAAATATATTGAGTCATAAGACGTGCTCACTGGTTTGGAATGCAATGAACTGGTTTCAATTTTCAGTCGTAGGTTTCGATTCAGTGTTAGCCTCGAATCGGCAATTCAGAAACATCTTATCTTCACTATATACAAGTAGACACTGATACGTAGATATAACATGACTTAATGACCAATAAAACAACAAATATCATTGGCAGGCATAACAGCGACTTTTAAGGAATAATGTTGACATACTAGTAGTCCTAATTTAAAATAATATATTGCCGAAATACTTCGGGATCAAACTTGTGATGACAGTGGTAATTACGAGTACAAAGCAAACTTCAACAGCGGTTGGAGGGAGTCAGTGGAATTCAGGTGAAAGGGACTGGTAATATCAATTCAATTATTCTACATTTAACTTGATATTTTAGTCCTAATGTATGGATATATTTAGATGCATATTTCTCCCAATAAGCCCTAGCCGTGATAAGTCGATAGTCCCACAAATGTAGTGCATGAGCAGTGTTCCTCCCCCACTGGAAGTGCGATGCTGCTCCGACCTGCACGTCGGCTTTCGAGGACTGTTCCTTGAGAAATCTGTCAGCTGCCCCTGCGAAACAGGTTCAATGCTCCCAAAATGTGTGAGTGTACGACATAGAAGTGGGCAAGGATAAGGAAGGAAAGATCGCGCACAGTCCAAGACCAGTTTCTTAGGGAACTATTCCGGTTGTTGCGTGGTATCGTTCGGAGAAACCTTGGAAAACTACCAATTAGAGGTGCAGGCCGCTGGAGTATTCCTCCGACCCTAGAGCCTCCAGGTGAACGAGGCCACAGAGACAGTGTTGCTGCTGCTGAGCTATCGCAGGCGGTGTTGTGGTGGTGGGCAGCGAAAGTGCGGGTGGCGGCGAGAACTCGTGGGTGTGGGCGCCGCGCAGAGCGCGTGCCGTGCGTGACGAGCGCTGCGGCACGCAGAGGGCGTGTGGATCTGGAGGCGGCCCGACGACCGTGGGGCAGAGGCGAGGCGCGACTAACTGCACGTTCCGCGGCAGAAATAGAACCTCGTGGAGTATATGGTCCGTTCACACGTCCTCCGGGCTTTGTAGTCCGAATGGCGAGATAGGAAAACCACATATTTAACCCAACGCAATTTAGTAACCGTAGTGTTCTTTTAATGAACTTTCATATTCTTTCCTTTTCTGGTATTCTGCCTTACATTTTCATATTCTTAATTACAATCTCTTCCCTACTTTCTAGCTTCCTTTCCTAATAATGTCCTTTTCTTCTCGTTTATACTTTTGTTTGTGTGTTTTTATTAATAAAATAATCCACTCTTGTTTATTTACATGTAAAAGCAAAGTCAGGCACATGTGTATGAAGAATTACTTTTACTGAAAACAAATGTGACCTGTAGGAATCTTTCATTATATCGGTTATTATACATAAATGTCCATGAACGAGTCTTGAACCTGCCGACTAATTTTTCATGACCAAGTTCTTGTTAAGACAAGATTGTAGTTGCTTATTACATGTGAGATTTGTATTTATTTTTTATTTTGTTAGATGACAAACATTTTATGAAATACAAATCTAATACCACATTGCCAATTTGAGTTTATTCATAAGTTAAATAAAATCTTAGGAATGCATGTAACTGTATTCAATTATTAGAATGATTAAGCGTTGTAGAACAACTGGTAATTATTGAAAAGAGGTAGAACATGTTTGATAATAAATTATGGAGTTAGGAATACTATTCGAAACAAACATATTTCTTTGATATTACAAAAATTATTTGTTTAGGCTTGCTTTGGGCGAAACGAAAACAATCTCAAAGCACTCACATACGCACGCACGCACACATTTATGCACTCCTAGGGCATGTACACACACACACACACGCATCCCCAGCGCTTCAATCTCAAAAATCTCACTCGCGAATCGTTTCCTTCTCAGCCACCGCTGCTTCGCGCCTCAATCGTCAATCGCTCTTCGGCATAATTGTCGTGATTTTGCCTTTAAACAGAATATACCATCTTCATATTTTTGACATGTCTACGGAGCTGCACTGGTGATTGAGTACTGCCTTTTGGGATTATATTGTAGTTCTACTTTTTTCACTTCGGTGCGAACCAACCACCAAAGTAGTTTGGTTTACACCCACATCTCCCTCCGATTCGACTGCAGGCATTCAGTAGCTAAGCACGTTTTTAGAAGAACATAGTTTCGAACCGCCACAAGTCAAGAATGTGCCCTGGCAAGGAGCGTAAAATAATGCTAAATCAACATTACCGTCCAGGAATTGAAAAAAATTCTTATATGCTCGTAAGCTTAGTTTACAATATACACGTCTATTTCGTTTATGATGTATGTTTCTTTCCTACACCCAAAGCAATTTAATGAAAATATAAGAAAAAAATTGTCATTTGATGTATCAAACGATGACTTGGGTTCCGCAATGTTTCCAACGCAAGGTTGGCATCTGAAAGAGAGCTTGTTACAAGATGTGGCAGCTAGTCGGCGCCAGCGGCAAACTCTTGGGATTTCCAAGACGCCGCGCGTCCACGTGCCACCCTGCTGCACTCGCGGCGCCGCCCGCTTCCGCTGCACGCGCCGAGAGAATCGCTTACGAGGAATCACCCGGCCAATGCTAGTTGTGCGGCTGCGAGGGACTGCGGCGCGTGTGCTCGAGTCGGAACGGAAAATCCAGGGAGGTCGTGCAGCTCGTTACTGGCAGTGATGTCTCATCAATGTGCGTGAGCGCACCTGAAGCGGATCTAAAACCATGATTCAATCAGATTTATGAAACTCCTATATTTTCTCACTTAACCACAATGTATTAACATTATTTTATGTTTTTAAAAGAATTTAAAACAATTATTTTAAAATATCAAAAGGGAACGTTTTGTAAATTCGCTTTTGGACGAATACAACTATTTCCTTTTTTTTCGTTGAATGAAAAGCGTATATTCTATTGTGTCGTATTTTTACTACTTAACGGGTTTGTAACTCCATGTATCATACGAAGCATAACATCTATACAGTAAAAGTGTAGTTGCATTTTCGACTTTTTCAAGTATTCTGGCTGTCTGCGTCAAGACGAGTCAGGCAGCTCAGCATAGTATCAGAACACTATAATCCTTTTTTCCACTTTTTACTTTAAGGCAATGTAACGGTGCAATTTTTATGAAATATAGAATAAATCCCGTTTTATGTTTTAAATTCTTATTATCTCCATTCCTTAAACTTTTAAATTTTGATTTTTTTTAAAATTTATAACATATTCCTTTGTTCAGTTGATAAGCCCCTTTAAGGCTTGGACCTGTCATGTCATTTCTTGAACTATATTTCTATGTCCCTCATAAAAACTAAGGTAGTACGTATGTCTGCACCTTATTGCCAAACAGCTGAATACAGGATTGATATGTCTTGCAGCAGAATGGAGAGCCAAGAAAATTTTGCTAGATGAAAATAAGGTAACCTAACATAAGATCTTTAAATTGCTTTTTCTCTTGTATTCGTAAAGTTTTCAGTACATTGATATCCTCACATTTCTCCTTGTAATGCAAGTTTCTTTCAATTTGTCTGAAGTTTGTAGCAGTAGGGTGTAAGAAGTAAATAAATAAACTGATAGAATAACGTTTTTGATATAGCTATTAATATATGTATATATATATATATATATATATATATATATATATATAATTAAATATTTTGTTGAGTTTTTCTTTAAAAATCATAGAAAAGAATCGTATCAGTATTTGCAATTTTTTTATAAACGTACCAAAAACCGTTAAAAGTTTGAAAGAAACCTTATGGAACGAAAATAACATTTTGTGAGTGAATGGCTCGCTTATTCATCGCACAGAGCTTTTTTATATTTCGATTAATATTTCAATTAAACCCGAAATATCTACTCAATGGTGAAACAATGTTCAAATTTTTCATGTAACATCACATGTGTTAATCAAGTTTATGCAAAATTCCAAATTAATAGGTTAAGAATTTCCAATTTTAGCATTTTTGGTGATGATTATCTTAAAAAGAAACATCAGTATCAATAAGTTTTCAACACAATTATATTTTCACTTGCACAATGATTTCCTCCACAATACGACGGTTGAATTTGTAGTGATTCTAAATAAGTTGTGTTTAGTTAGAAAGAAATCGATGAAGATAAACAGTCACGATGTCCATAACAATGAGCTGATTATTATGAGCTATTAAATCACTATCTATTTACAGTTAAATTATAATTTCATGAAGTCCACTCGATGGAAAGGATTGGAAAATCCCGGGAGACTGAGAATGTCATGAAACCGTCGTGACGTAGTGATGAAGCATGACGAAACTGAGCAATGACCTTGAATTTTATATGGAGCGAAGATGTCAAACCCATGAGTATCCCGCATGCATCATGATTAATGACACACATGCACAACAATTAACCTGAAAAGAAAGTGTTATAGATATGGCGTATTCACAAAGATCAGTATTGCATTATGTAAAAGTTATTTCCTAATTGAAATCAGTTATTAGTAATATAATTACTTCTTATTCCGTTGATTTGATTTATTTTGTCAAAGAAGGGTAAAAACTGCATGTGATGTGGGGGGATTAGTACAATTGCGCATGTTAAATTAAAATTATTCTTAAATTCTCTCTGTCAATGCTTGTAATCAGTTCATCACGTAATCGGTCAAAATCAACGTATGTAATCTGGCAATATTGAATAAATGACCGATTGTTTTGCCATACATTTCCGTGAAAATGTTTCGCTACATTCTAATGTTCTTTCTTCAGAAAAATACAATACGCTTAACTTGAGGTGTTATTCGAAATACTTTGAAAGAAGTCACTAGTGAACAACCTCTTTATTACTCGGCTTCCTGAAAACAACACTTTATGAAATGACCCCGCCAATTTCGCACAGATCGTTGTTCCGACCAGTCAATATAACGAGCAGAATACTGCTTCTCCTACCGCAGACCCCGAGCACGCGTGGGACTGCTTCCGAGCTCGTGCTCTGGGGGGCGTGCAGGTGGCACACGAGGCATTGCACGCGTGCGTCGTAATCTCATACAGCACAAGGAAGAATTAATGACGCTCTGAATTTTCGATATCGATGTAATTCGGTGTTACAATACCGTCTGCGAAGTATCGTAGCCGGGTTTAAATAGTGGAATGTTGAATGGTATTTTAACACTAGACTGGCCACTCCAGTTTATAGCCTTCTGTTTTAGAATAATATAGGCAAAACACCAAACGAACCAGCAGCTCCATACTGCAATATGATGCATTCATAAATATTTAGGTCAGAATTTGCCAGGTATATTTCAAATGGTCTGAGATTTCGCACGTTTAGAAGTAATAAAAAACTGATAATATGAAATGAACTTCAGTGGTGTCATTTTATTCAGAATTCTTGCACAGTCTATTTGGCGATTTCTCTCTCTTTGCATATCGTTACAACCTTCCTTCAATTTGTGTTTTCTAGTTAAAGAATTTATATCTTTGTGTTGATGTATTGACACGTGTTATATTTTTCGAGCAGTACTGATTCGTTGACACTTCGTATATCCTCTCGCATCAAATGCTTATACGAAATAAATTCATCCTATGAAATTAGTCCATTCAATGATTTCACAACTTGATATTCTAACATATCACTATTCGTGAAGTATTTAGGATTTATTGATTATTCAAGAAGCAAGTAACGTAGCGAATGTAACCGAATTATACCATTTAGCGCATGATTTTCTAAGTCAAACTTAAATAGCTTCCTTAACTCCTTACCAACAATGCACCTAGGTATTTACCTTTTGTTTTAGGCAAAAGCCTCTCGACAAAGTTCCCTGGAGAAGTCGCCTTGGCATGGTTGTACTTGGTATATATTCTCTGCGCCTCGGTTATAACGAGCTAAATGTATTGTCATTTCTAAAGCCAAGAAGTGGTCCCAACTACTGTATAAAGCTTTATCCAGATTGATTGCTAGAAAGTCAATCACTTTATTCGATAATATATGGGAGTCAAAACATTCTGTTCTTTGAACATGGTATCTCAATTTCCAATCTCTTTCTTTAACAAAATACCACTACACCGAATAAGCTGGGAGCTAAGCTATTGTCAACATGTTCCATTGGTCAGTGTTGCCGGTTTGAATCCCAACGGGGCTTGCTGTTAGCCCACTAACCATACTGGAAAAGTATTCTATTAATTAAATGGAAGATATGTTAGGTCCGGAAAATTAAGTCGATCACACATAAATTAAAATTCACTACTTGTTCCTGCGTTTTTTTCAGGGGCAAAAATATACATACACATTCACATTCATAGATCTGACCTCCCGCAAAATACGTAAAATTTTATTATACATTATGCATTTCTTGAAAACAAAATTTTGCGGTATATAGTAACTTTTTATTTATATTACAGTTGCTAATTATTTTTATTCAAGAAAATTGTCACCTATAGAATATCGATTGAGTGTTGTCTGAAAGTATAACAATGACTTAAATTGTGGTTTGCTTGCACAATGAAGGCCCAACAGAGAATGCTGCACAATAGAAACTTGATTTCAACGACAGCAGATAAGAGTGACCCATTTACGCGGAAAATCTCAATTAGCAGCTCGTCGATATCTTGCCGCCAATAAAACCGCGGGCGCGGAGGCGTCAGGAACGGAAGGGGCGTGGTGCGTGGGCAGCGAATACACGCACACGCAGACACACAAACACTCGCGGCCTAGCGCACACGGGGGTCTCCTGCCGCGCGCGTTCTCTGCATTCTGAAATCGACGACCGATAACAGGATTACATCGCCAACTAGCGTGACTAGCGCCTCTGATGACGTCTCTCACTTTGCTCTGAAAGCTCTCGCTCTCCTTCAGGGACCTTATAAACTGTACAGCTCTCACGATTACCTTCAGGAAAGCACGTGATGGTGCTCCAAACACTCATCTATCGGACTATGCTTCTAGACCAGACACGCAATCCATAGTACTTAAAGTATAATTTTCGCCTCGCAAATTAATCACATTAAGACATTAATTGATTGAATTTCTGGGCGCGGCAACTGCACGACGGCTTGCGAGGTTTCCCTCTCCAGGTGTCACCCTCGGCGTGGCACCGCTCCAGCCGGTACAAGCTGCAAGAGCCTGACTGGTCTCCCGACATGTCTGACGGTGAAAAGCATGCATGTGTGAATGTGGATGTGCTTAAGGAGAGAGGTGGAGACAAAGATGAGGAAGGGAAGATCGTGCTTTGGCCCATTTGTTAGGGTTTACCTCTGGCATTCGTCAGTTATTAATTAAAGAAACTACGGAAAACTTCCAATCAGAACAATCGTCCGCTAGAATTCTTCTCCAGGTCGTGTTTGAATTCGTCGTGGCTCTTTCGCGAGTGTCAAAAAAAATTTCCACCATCGCGCCTCGAACCTTACGGCTCCCGGTCAGAGTTGTTGCCTTGAGCTAACTGATCCGGTTTAAAATACTTATGACTTATGTGTATTTCTTAATGATGTTTAAATTAAATTCGTTTCATAAACCATTCTATGGAGAATATCAATATCTTTAAGAACATACTAAGACGTATTTTCTAAGCGATCTAGGATTCGTCGCAAAAGCCTGAAATAGACTAAACAGAAGCAGGTAAAATCCGTTGCTTTGACCCCATTCGCACTCCTGCAGATGCCTCTCCGCTGACGCTGAACAGGTCTCAGGAATGCCGAGAAGCCACAGCTCTGCAATTCTCTACACAAAAGCAGCGCCGCCTTAGGGGATCGTTTCCCTCACTCTCATTTCCCGAGCGGCGAAGGAGAAATCGCAAGTTCAAGTCTTGAAAGGAATGAAATAGATCCAATAACTGCTAATGCAAGCACAATAAATTGCAATTAGTTTTTGGAAAGATGGTTTATTCTACAACACTTGAAAGAATGTCGTAAGACAAGCAAGATGCGTAATGGCATAACATTAGTTAAATGCAAATAAATTGGCGAGTACTTGTTGAAAAGTAAATTCAAAACGTTACTGCAGTAACTACTTACTCGTTCTTTCTTTTTAATTTGTTTACGTCGCTTTTCAACTGCTCGGTCATATAGCGACCACTTTAACATTTAAACTTTGGGGTAACGGTGCGGTAACACATACTAACAACATACATAAACATCCATGCCCGGCCAAGCTACGAACT
The DNA here is from genome assembly GCA_017312745.1 of Gryllus bimaculatus. NCBI lineage: Eukaryota > Metazoa > Arthropoda > Insecta > Orthoptera > Gryllidae > Gryllus > Gryllus bimaculatus. Next base: position 1,147,221 of record BOPP01000049.1, read on the forward strand.
TGCGACCTTCCAAGCCAAGGCCCGTAAGCCTTAGTGAACTCGGTTGCCCAAGCCGGCTTTATCTCCTTTGTACAACAGGAAAGGAAAAATAAAAGATCTATGAAAAATAGATAAAATTCATATAAAAAGTTAACAATACAACCTTCTCCTGAAACAACGAAGAAAGAATTTCCCTTGAATTCCGGTAGGGTAGAAAAAGTGTGCCACAACCTCTTGAAGCTCCAATCTCAGCGGACTTTTTCTCGTGCGTCTTATCCGCCGCGGCCTTTATCGTGTAAGCACTTGAGAGTGCGTTGGTGGCAGAGGTGCGAATCACGCGCGCTTCTCGTGAGTCGCCTCTGATTTCGCCGACCGCCGCCGACTCAGCGCCGGGCGTCCTCTGAGCTCCGCTTCCGGCCCCCGGCGCGCCGCGGCCAGCGGTCCACGCACCGACGTCACTCGCGAGTCTTCCGGCGCAGCGGAGCGGGCGCGGGGCCGCGAGGTTGGCAGCAACGCCTTCGCCGCCGCTGTATCTGCTCCGCGTCGCGTAAAGCGTTGGCGCGCGGCGGCGGCGGAGGCCACACGTTTGCGGACGCGAGCGCGGATGGAGGCGGCGGCGGCGGCGGCGGCGCTGGCCACCGCGGTGGTGGCGGCGCTGGTGACGGCGTGCCGAGGCGCGCCCCTCGTCACCATCACCGCGCCGGCCCCTTGCGACCCCTCGCTGCCGGCCATCCCCCGCGGCACCAACCTGCCCAACGGCAGCTTCCAAGCGGCCGACGGCCTCCTGTACGCCCCGGGGGCGGCGTGGCCGCACTGCGGCGCCGCGCGCGCGCGCGTGCCCGCCTGCGACACGCCTGGCGACCCCGTGCCGCCCGGGGGCGTGCTGGACGTGGACGGCACGTTGACGGACTCGAACGGCACGGCGTGGGCGGCAGGCACCTTCTGGACAGACGCCGACACCAACACAGTGCTCTCGTGCCCGTGCGACAGGATGCCGTGTGTGTTCAAGTGTTGTGGTGAGGGACTAATGATGCAATTGAATGACACTTTGTGCGTCGATGAGGTTGATTACAACCGGACAGAAAGCGAAGAAGCAGACGTTCTTAGAGGGTTTAATTTCTTTTCCAAAGACCCTTGCCTTCAGTATGGAAAGTACATACTGGACCCAAGTGACCCGGGAGATGCGTTCTCCTTCTCAGAGAACGGCATCCTCCAAGTCGGTGGTCATCTGCTGTATCCCAAAGGCCAGTTCTGCGTGGAGCAAGTGGTGTCGCAGCCTGGGGTTTGGCAGGCGTTCGTGTGCTTCACTACCCCAGAGGACGAGCCCATCGCATCCACGAACATGATTTTCTACCCACTGTTCATGTTAGTGTCAGAGCCCTTCTTGGCGGCGACGTTCTTCGTGTATGCTGCCGTGCCTGAGCTTCGCAATTTGCACGGCTTGGTGATTATGAGCCACGTAGCGACTCTGTTCTTTGCGTACCTCACGCTCGTCATCGTGCAGCTGGCTGCTACCTCTATGCCCTATAATGGGTGCATCCTCTCAGGTACAGTTACGACTGAATATTTCTTGTATTCGGGCGCGTTAGCAGTTATGGTCATTAGTGCCATAAGTGTAATGTCCCATAAATGCATGTTTATCAAGGGAGGTAGAGCTCTTCCCCGCTGTAAGGAACGATCCAGCGCCGACCTACACGTCGGTTTGCAGGTGTTCCTCATCCAAGTATCTCCCACTGCCCCCGACGAGACGACATCGCTCCCGATGGGCGTCCGCCATGAGTGCCAGTGTAGTGCATGTACGCGCGCGCGCGTGCGTGTGTAAGTAAAGTGGGATGATATGACAAGCATGAGGAGCAGGAAATATGAAATGGGTCAATGACCCCGCGCGATAGGGTATTGCTTCGGCATTCGCCTGGTATTGAGAAGAGAATCCAGCGAAAAGAACCGATCAGAGCATCCGGCCGCTGGAATTCTCCTCCAGTCAGCGACTGAATTCGATCTAGCTACGTAGCCAGTGACGAAACTCTTGCCGCCGTCCCAGGTACGGTGACAATTCACTGTAAATGTAAAGCTTGATGAGGGGGCTCGACGGCTATAGTTCGCCGCCCCACTCATCCCGCTGAGAGTACTTTGAGTCGTATGGATGAAAATTAGAGGTTTAACGGGTCTTAATGTTTCTCGAATCCCAACAATTTTTTTCAAATACTTCTAATGATCCAAATCTTTCAATTAAAAATATTTACAATATTGTACTATTAAAACACTATTTTGAAGGGTATGATCATTTTGTTCGAGATGGAACGATTTTGAAGAGACCGTTAAATTACGAAGTGGACAGAGGTCGAATGACGGGTTTGTTTAGATAATTTTATCAACGATTGCCCTGTAAACTGGACAAAATATTGTAAGTGTGAAAAAATCCTCAATCTACGTTACGTGTAGTGCATTGTCAGAAAATGCTTCAAAATAATGTAGCGAAGCAAGCAATAGTGACAAAAAAGTAAGTTATTATTCTAAAGATTAAATTTATTTCAAATGAGACACTTCATAGGATAGGCTTTACTGATAAGTGGTAGGAGGGTGATGTAGAATTGGAAATTGTTGGTTAAATTGGTTGGAAATGGCCCCTACGATGAAGGCCAGGGAATATCCAATGTCACAGACGCTTTGCTTTGGGGCCGCGAAGACTAATGTTTTTCATCCGTCCCCTTATTTTGCTACTGAGCATAACAGTAATATCTGCCCACGTTTTATTCAGCTCTGTGGGTAGAGGGGATATAGTTATTCAAATAACCGTTCTCCATGTTTTCGTAGGAGGAAGTCGATTCCTTCTTGTGGGACAAGATAAGGGAAAAGAGACAAAATCTGTGTCTGATTTGCACTTGTAAATAGTGTTTATTAAATGGGAGTGAATCTTTCTTGTTATCAAATCTTGTCAAAGACGCTCGTGTGATTATAACTCAACTTATCGCTACCTGTATTTTTAACATAGTACAAGGCGTCGGATAAGGATTGTAGTGTTCAAGCAAATGGGGGGGGGGGTGCAGACTGCATTTCTCTCCCATAAGTCATACAGTATTTTTTAAAAAAGAAATAAATGACGGTAGGCTGCCATTCGCTACTCAGTACTGCCGTTATCGGCCGCGAGGGTTTCAAAGATTATTTTTCAATACAATTTTCACGGTCCGAGAATTTATATTTGACGTGTTCAAAGATGATTAGCATTCCTGAATGTTTCTAAAACTTGACTTAGATACTGCCAATGAAAAGCAACTCAGCGCAGCGCGAAGCTGCTGCTATCACACAGCCGTAAGTCCGCGTCTAGCCTGAGGCAGCAATGCTCCCGCCTTGGGAATGAAGCGTGGAAGGCACCGCTTACGCATTGTGCATTCTCATGTAATAATGATGACTGTAACAATTTTCCATCACATTCGCATACTTGCTGGACAACGGCATCTCTCAAGGACATAATATTAAAAAAAAACAATGTGTCTTTAACTATTATTCATTTCAATGTCACGTAATTGGTTGGTAATGCATATTACTGTGATGTATAGACTTTAGAAGAGATTAAAAAGATTAATAGACGTACAATCGTAAAATCTAATATTAAGTATTCACAGTACTTTCAAAACTTACGGTTCATACCAGTGCAGGCGTAAAGCTGAACCAACACTTAAAACAATAATAATTATTATTATATATTGCCATGTAAAAGGCGAGTCTGAATGAAGTTGTTTATTTATCCACTAATCCGAACTAATGTTAGATTATAAATTGCATCAAGGAAATGAAGGTGTAGGCTTCAATAATGAAGGTGTAGGCTGTTCGAAAAACGATGAACTTTTGCAATATTCGAAAATTGGACTTTTCCCGTAGTTATAGATGCACGTTGCTTTATCTGAGAATACAATTGGGAGAAAAATATGTAGAACCATTTTTGAAAAAATCAAAATATCTTATGGGCTTCAGGCATATTTTAGTAACAGGATATACCCAGGAAGCCCTGGATATAAAATAATAACAAACATGTAATTGCCCGAAACCATTCGTTCTTTTTTTTTCAAATGCCCTCCCTGGCCTTTTTTAAAGATCTATTTTTAGACCATATTTCATTGAAGAAATATAAATTTATCAACATGGTATTGCACTTCTGCGATGTTAATTGTTTGCAATTTCCGAAAATATAGAGTTCTAAAAATGGAACTAACATCACTTTTTTTATCGTCGTTTTCTACGAACAAAGGAACAATTAAAGAAAACATTTTGAACCGTTTTTTAAGAAAATAATTTTTTAATTGCCTGTATTTCACGTAAAGTTACGGGAAAATTACTCATATTTTCAAAATATAGGACATGACCTTATTTCAATATATCTTTGAACAACAGATATTATTCTAATTAACAAAATTCTATCATTAATATTGTCAAATGCAGGAAAACGACGAAAAAAAATGAAATTTTGCATTTTTCGAAAGTTCATTGGTTTTGACGAAAATTAGACCTACGCCATTTTATGCGTCCTTTGCGCTATGGTATCAGAGGGGAAATTTAATCATAAAAGTTGGAGCCATCTTTGAGAAAATTTTGAGAACGTTAAGGCTTCATGAAAGTACCCCCCCTCCACACACACACACACACATCAAAATATCCGATTCAAATTCGCGGGGTTTTTATATCAATGGGGGAATATTAATTTTGGAGAAAATCATCTGATAGGTTTAAGCGCTAGCGTTGACCACTGACTGGGACACGCGTTTGCTGTCAATCGATTTTTCGGTATCAAGAACCCACATAATGTGAATTCTCACTACACAATATGTTAGAGAAAGTTATTTACAACATGCAGGAATAAGCTTTATCCACTTTTTCGTTAACAGCAATCGACAACACGAATTTTTCTGTCGAAAAATCATCAATTTTCGCTGCAGCGTTACAGTACTCTCAAAACAAAATAATAATTGTAGTTTGCTTGAGATGTCTTAAGTAATCTTAGGTGAATAAGTAATGTTTTAATAATAATTTAATGATAAATAAGTTTTTTCGGAGCCAATATTACACAAATAAAATTTAAGATTTTCAATAAGTTCATTCAGGCGCAAAAGTATAGAAAATGGATGACAAAAAGTAAAACAAGGACCTACAATAGAATATGTTTTCGCAGCCTGAAACAAGAGGCAGCCAATTGCGTTTGTGGGTCCTCTTTTTCATTATTCTTCTCTATTCACACATGCCTTATTTCACGAATAAATTGAAAAATATTGCAAAAAACAGGCCAATGGGATTGTAATATTAATGTTATAGTTAATAAATGCAATTGATTTCATGTTGAAGTATACAGCGTTGCCAGATGGCTTGGAGAGCCTCTCCCGCAAATGCCGTAAACAATTTCTAAAATTTACATGTTAAAAAGGAGAAAATCAGAGATTGAACATTTATAATGAAATAAAAAGTTTTATTAAATTAGGCTCTGGGCCCCTTTCAACATGTTCAAGGAGGCACGCCCCGGCCCCTCTGTGCATGCCTATGTTCAAAAGTACAAAGAAGGTTCATGAAACGTTTCTCGCAAACCAAGTGCGATAATCTAGTGCAATGACGTCAGTCTGCTAATACCTCGCACTACTTTGTGTATTAGGTGACGTCATCCGCACAGACCTCACGTGCAATTATGAACCGACGACTGATAACAGACTTATCTCACTGTAAATTTATTTTTTTATTTAAACTTTTAACAAAGAATAACACAAAAAGTCTTTCAATTTAATAAAATATTTTGTTCGTATGCGATCGCCTTAGTACGCTGTTCACTTACGTGTTAGATTAAATACGGAGTAGATTAAATGGCACCTTATTATTTCCAGGATAATAAAGCTTCTTACAATATATTACAATAGCAATGATTAATATTGCCCAGTTCAGTATTAATAATACAGAATAATAATTATTGAGCCGCGTTACCACGCTCGTAAATAGTCAACCCATTTGCATTTAAAGATCTTTATCCACTTGTAGATAAGTAACTATAATTCACTTGGTGTGTTTTAAGTTAGGTAAGATAAATTTACCCATGCGTTGTCGGAGTCAATAATGTACAAATGAAATACTCTATTAATCGCGCAAATTTGAGAATTCAAGTGATACATTATGGATTTGTGTACGATTCGTGTTTAGTAATTTTCTTAATAGTTTGTGATATTCTTATATAAAATAGTTAAAGAATCGGAAGTTTTCTAATTAATATTTACATTTTCCCCCATTTCTTTCAAGTATATTCCACAATACTGGAGCTCACGCCAACTTTACTTTGGGTGCAAGCCGATCTGAGTATGCTCTTTCACTCATTTTGCAACTTCTCCGAGTTTAACTGGCTTGAACATCTTTGTGAATTGTATTAACAAAACAAAATATTTTGGAATATCGAGAACATCACAGAAAGGAGTATAGAAATTATCACACGAGAGGTAAATTGACAATAATGTAAGGCTCAATTCATATTCAGAATGAACAAAACACCTTCTGGGATGTTCAAATTCTTACATTGAACAAAGGTTTTTGAAAACAATGGACCAAAATACGTGGCATTTTATGGCGATGTGATACCTTTCAACCTCTATTACTTTTGTAATTCTATATTTTGTGCTAATATAAATATTAGTGTTAATATTAGTATTAAAACATCTTTTAATTTGAGTGTACAAATGAGACTTGCTTAAGTTTTTTACGAGTTCTCTTGTAGTTTCCTCCGTCTCTAGTTCGTCTTTTGGACCATTTTTAAATGCGCCATCATACCATGCATCTTTACTCATTTATCCGAGGGTGATTCACCATACGTAGCCAGTTGGCATTGCCATCCTTCGGCCAAACCTCGAAGAACGAATAATGTCTTAATGAATGTTATTCCTGCTCCATTTTCCGCTCCAGTTCTGAAGCCCACAGGCAGGGAGTCGCCCAGCGAGGTATCAAGGCAAGGCGCTGATTCGGAAGCAGCGCCGCAAACAGGAAGAGCTGCGGTTGCTCTGCGCCGAGTGCACGCTCTGTGTGTCGCATTATTTCCGACGCAGTCCAACCCGCATCGCACTCCTCGAGGTAGACGCCAAGAGTCTCATGTTGCATGCCATACACGTACTCGAGTAACTTTGCGAATCGATAGCTTCATGAGAGAGACACTTCACGTGTTTCATTTTCTGCGTACATACCAAATCCAGTGGTTACTTCTAAAAACTTCAAGATTGAAAACAATCTGCGAAAAAAGGAAGCTAAAATAGGAATTTATCGTTGCACATTTAGTTTTTCTCTGTTTTACAAAAAGCAACGCGAATTCTTAAAGAAATGCAGGGGAGGGATACGTTTCATTTCAGATTCGATCATTATCTCCCCTCAGTTAAATTCTAATAATTTAAAAGGTTTCTGGTCGGACTTCGCATGGAGAAGACAATATGGGAAACAAGTCCCTTTGTAGTGGAGCAGCTGACGCAGAAATATCAAACATTAATCTCAGGTGCTCGAAATAGTGTTATCGTGATTATGAATAGGGAAAATCTTTTCAAAGAACAAAAACAAACCCGACTTTAGGATGGCTATATCCCAAGAGCTCTTGATGATTATGTACCTTGAAGGCCTAGAAAGACAAAAGTGTCGAATAAGAAGTAATAACGAGAGAGAGAGATATCCGTTTGCCAACAATTGCCATTGCCACAATTGTCTCACTGAACCGTATTCATGAATACGAAATTTGTATCACCTCTATACCAGGGGTGTGCACCTTCTAAGGCCTCCCGGGCCACTCCGATATCCTTCAATGCGGTGGCGGGCAATACCTTCCTTACTTGGGCGACCCACACCTGTCTTTCCAGTATTGTTCATCGCCCGGCTGCTCTGATATGGGGGGGGGGGGTCGTGCGTGATATCTGGCGGTACCATGCATAACGCAGCGAAGCACATTGGTATGACTTTGAATTTATGAATTCGCTAGAAAAATCTTTAAATATAAACTTAACCTATTTTTACATTAAGGGGTGTTGACCCTGACAGGGTGCGTGCGCTGGGCCCCCAAGGTTCTCGCCAGACATGGATGCAGGGAAGTTTTCGATTAAACAACCTGTCGAGGGCCGCTAGTTGGACAGCCCTGCTCCATACGATGCTTTTACAGGCATGAATGTAATGTTTTTCAGTCTTGATAGGGTTCAACTCGCAAAACGAGCGACGAACGGGCTCCCAAGCGACCAGAGGCAGTTCTCCGTCGGCGGATTGTGCAAGCACGCAGCCTGTGCTTCCGCTGTCATCCTGCGGGAGGAAGCGCGCGTCGTATCGCGCACCTGCGGCCACCCTCGCATCTTCTGCTTCGGAGCCTCCCACGCGCTCCACCCCCGCGCCACGCCCCCGCGCGCCGCCCCACGCGCTCCGGCTCGCGGCCGCGGAAGCAGTTGTCCACCAGCGGCGCATTGTGAAACGATGACGTAATGATGCGTGTGTACACGAGCGAGTATCCTAAACTTCACACGGAGGTATTAATACCCATTACATCGAGTTTCATTCGGTACTTTTTCTACGACTCTTGGTAACGTTTTTAAGTTAAACTTTTACACCGAATCGGTTCGTGGCAGTTAACATGCAGGATTCAGCTAAGGCCACCTAGCGGTAGCTTCCTATCCTGCCGCAGGTGTCTTTGCGTTACCACTAGTCGAATAGGATCAACGTGAAATTACGATCCCACTTATTTTAAATAATATTCCACGTAAACAATTACTACTAATAAAAGAAATGAAAATCGACAAGCATAATATATTAAATGCAATTTTAGTGTACACGATTCTCAATGAATCGAAACATGTCTAGAATAATTATCAATACTTGGTTTGTAAATTTCTCTGTAATTTGTCAAAAACCTGCTTCATATTGAAGTCTGTATCGTAAAGAGTATCATTATGCAAAGGGTTGCAGCCATCAAATGACAGAATTAAACAATAGGAGTAGAAAAACATAATTGCCGAACCATGTTGCCTGGTTATGGAGTGCAATCATTTCACAGATTTTAAATCCTATATTCTTTCTAAATTCTCTAGTCTTTAACACAGAGTTCGCACGCTTTAATCTTTCAAAGCATATTAAATTTTTCAAAAGAAAATATTTTATAAAATATCGATGTACAGAATTTAAATACATTAGGCCAATATAAGTAGGCCGTGCCATTGGTTTGCCCAAAAATGTATTGGGGAGTCTTAGACCGTAAATTGCGCTTATTATAGTTTGTTATTAGGAGAGACTTCTGGAATATTATGCTAAATCAAAGCAAGAGTTGACATAAATCATTTATTTATTTACGCCAAAAACAGTTAAAAACTGTGTGACGTGCAATGGGGAGAAGTTAACTTGAAGTTACATTTACCACTGATGATTTGAGAGCTTGAGATAATTAGATTTGGGAATTGTGATGGTTTCTGTTAAGACAATATTTTTGCTGCACTCTAGCTGAAGTTCCCCAATTGCACGGACATTTATCATAGGTAATACCATGAGTGCTTGGAAATTGTCGATAAATTTCCGAATCGCGAAGCGAGGAGGGGACTTATCTGAGAATTTCCAAAGCACGAATAGTATTTAGTACGATTATTCCACGAATCAAATTACGTTCAACAGAGTTCCAAAGTGCACAAAATATTGAAAAATACTAAAAACTATGTTAAAATTAAAGAGGTTATATTATAGTACATACACTGTTTATTGGACATCGAAATAGAGATCGATATATACCGCCTCCTAAGAGAGATGAGTCACAGTTTATGATTGGCCAGTAGTAGAAGCTGTAAGAAAAATGGGTTAGAAAAAGCTATGAAAGTTTTGAGATACGCCGCCCTGATTGGGGCATTTTGTATGTATAGTTTGGCTCTATTGGTTTGAAATTCACGAGTGGAATAGTCACAATAATTGATTAGTAAGGAGAAGAAAGGTCATATCTCTTGTGGGAAAAACAAAAATACATACCTACCCCACAGTGCTCTAACTCGTTATGCTATTCTGCTGGGCTAGCCTAGGTCGGCCGAGACAAGACAATGCTCCTAACTGTCCTTGCCCAAGTATAGGGCATTGCGGGTTGCACCCGTTCCCAGTAACAACAACAACAAATGGGAACCAGTAAAAATGAAAATTTGGTATCGCGAACGCCTTACGAGCTTGAAAATCTATTTTCAATAAACTACTCTACCTCCCAAAGTCCCATCGAAATCCGTTTATCCATAAATGTAAAAAGTGCCGTTTCTTCATGGTTCTGAACTTTTGCTGGAATTTAAAATTAATAAATAATTGAATAATAATAATAATAATAATAATAATAATAATAATAATAATAATAATAATAATTTTAATATTAATTGCATCATTCTACAATTATGCGACTGAAATCTGAAAACTCTGTTTTTGCAAACTTAACGTACTCGTATATAGCAATAAAACGCACTGGCAAAGTAATGTAGGAAATAGAAGATGAAATAACCTTTCGAAGTAAATTGAGAATATTTCATAGTCAAAGATATACTTTGTAGGCAACTTTTTAATTTCTTCACATGCTAATGTTTTCATAATTACTTCTTGCCCGTATTTATACAATTGCGTAATTTAACAATTTTTTAATTTTGTTTTCAGCATTCATCATCTACTTCGCATTCCTTGCCAGCTTCTTCTGGCTGAATGTAATGTGCTTGGACATATGGTGGACATTTAGGTAAGTAGTACAATGATGTTAAATTCTTCCTCTAAAAATCCCACAATATTAATTTGATATAATATTCTAAAGAACTGTCATTTTTGGAATTAAATAAATAAGCAATAAATACTCTGTCACATGTCGTACACTAGTGGATTGTGAAGAGTAATTTTTTTAATGAAAGCTGAGAATTAAAAAATTAATACATTAATGATAAATGCAATTTCTTGTCAACAATGTTAAGTAGTTCATATAAGTAAGCTCTTAAGAGAATTGTTTCATTACGTAACCTGCGTTTTATACTATATGTACGTACTTGTTAAGGATTTATGAATTAATAACAGAGCTGATGTATTCTTTATACACCTCCCTCGTAACATTTTAATTTTTGTACTGTTTAATATCCACAAACAAAAACTTTTTCATCCTCCAGTGATCAACTTAGTTTTGTGATTTACTAGTTCGTCGCTGTCTTCACGGACCTGAATCGAAATACATTACAGCTTAATACCCTTAGGGGCCTTTCGAATTCTTTACAACCGCGCTCTGCGTTTGAATTCTTTAGGCCCGCTCCAAGCCAACAAATAACACTCACTTTCTCAGAAATTCGATTTATTAAACTTAAAAATACAAAAGCACCAAAAATTACGAAAGCAGACAAAAAATAAGAAACATTTACTTGAACTCCTCTGTCTGGAACCTCTTTGACTCGAAAATTTCGAACTCGAACCTCTTCTGAAGGTGCGATTTCACCACATGTACGTTAAATGTTTCTGTCGCGTCTCCACAACTTAGCATGTTGGACATCACATTAAACGTAATAGTTGTTTTCCAGGAGTGGAAAACGTGAGTCAATTGTTCGTTCGGGTGTTGTCGGCTATTGTCAACTTCGGCAAAGATCGTGAGTTTGCACAGGCAAGTGTTGTACTTCAAATTCTATTACAATTTGTGGCGTTCTACAAAATGAAATTTTCAATGTAAATAACAATATTGTGCATGCGCCCAAATTTTTGGAACATTACGTAAAATGCGTGGAATGGGAATAAGGAGGAAAATTGTGACGTCAGGAGGTAGTGCTTATGTTCAGTGCTCCTGGGACGCAGTTAAAAACAATTTTGAAATTAATCTCAGCAAAACACTTCACCCGGGATGGTCTTCACATGAACCTTGCTGGAAAACATGCAGTCGGTAACAAGCTTTGCACACACATCACCAACGAGCTTACGCAGCCCCACTGCCAAAAATCCATCCCTTTCATCTGCCTTAACTTCTCCACCCCCACCCTTATTTTGAACCCTCTTAGTTAGAAATATTATCGATTCTATCTCCTTGACGGAATTAAATGTGTATTTCGTTGAAAATAGTTTTGAAATATCTGCAGTACATCGTCCTACGCTAAAAATTATATTACTTTGCATCTACAGGCCTCCAACAAGGAGAGCAGTATATTATATAATTATATTATATTCTTTAAAAAACTGGAGATAACACTAAACAAATTCACCAATCTCTCTTTTGAATCCATTGTTGTATGCAGAGATTTGGACATTAATTTTCTGGTCGAATCTTGCGAGAAAGAACAATTTCTCAACTTCATTCATTCCTTCAGTTTAGATATTAAAATAAATCACGGATCACACTAAATTCAAAGACGGCAATATATCAAATAATAATTAACAAAACGATATGAAATTGAAACAAAAGATTTAGGATACAGTGATCTCGATGCACAAATTCTTACTATTATAAGAAATGTGAACACTGACACGATAAATAATAATACACGTATGAGTAGATTGTTTACTGAAAGTAAAATAAAATTATTCATGAATTACTTGCTGCAAGTGTCATGGGACGCGATTTACTATACAAACGATAAATGTAATTTTTTTCCCAACGCTTTCATTTCATTTCAACACTTGCTTTCCTCTTTAAAAATGAAAATTAAGTATTTCACGGAAAAGAAATTCTTGGATAACACAAGGGACATCATGTAAAAACAAATGAATTATTTCTTTCTTTTCTAAAAATCATAACGTATCTCAAGATTTCCTTCTCTACTTTAGAAATTCAAATAATTATTAATAAAAGTCATAAGGCAGGCGAAAATCATGAAACATAATCAGGATATTTTGAACTCAAATAATAAAACAAAAGCAATATGAAATATTCGACCAACTCAACTAGAAACCATGCAGAGAACGTTGTTAAAAGAGTTAACGATAGAAGTGTGAACGATCCGGCAACAGTGCCTAGTCTCCTTAAACCAAATTCCCCCAAAATTTTAGATATGAAGTTTGTTTCCAAAACTTCTATTAAATTCTTAAAATAATCGGTAGACTAAACCAAATATTCGTCTGTTTTAGATCAATTTCAGGAATGATTGTTAAAAGACTTGTGCGCCCACCATTACACTGCCGTCAACTCACATATTTAATGTGTCCTTATGCCCAAAAAATTTCTAGATGTTTTTAAAACAGCTAAGATTAAGCCGCTTTTCAAAAAAGGGAACAAAAATGAAATTCAAAAATGTCGACCAATTTTTCTTTTTCGTTTTTTTTTTCCTTCAAGAATACTAGAGATAATTTTTTGTACCTACGAATAGAAACCTTCCTTAGTAAATACGACGCGATTTCAGATTCCCAACATGGGTTTCGAAAATCGAAATCTACGGAAACAGCGCTATTTTATTTTCTTAAAGATCTCGCCTCATCCGTGGATAAAAACAAAACACCTATTCGAATATTTTTCGATCTTTCGAAAGCTCTTGACGTCATTGATCATAAAATTTTACTTTCAAAATTACCTTAGAAAGAAATTCGTGGTATTGTTCTACGTAGATTGGTTCTTAAACAACGATCTCAGAATAGAAATACCTTACTGGAATAATGGAACATTATGTACACACCTTTCCGATTATTTGCGAATTGCATATGCAGTCCAGCGGATATCGAGTTTAGGTACTATTCTCTTCCTACTATACGTAAACGATATGACCTCTACAATTACAAATGGAATATCAGTTCACTTTGCGGATAATACGAATATTCTTTTGCAATAAAGAAACCGTAAATAGTACAATATGAGATATTTCAAATTGTTTCCGTATTAACAAATTAAAAGAAAATGAAAAGAAAACGGTTTCAGTACAGTTTTCAAATAAACAGTTCTCTACTCCATTGACATTGAACGGTGTGCCATTGACTGATGTTAAGGTGACAAAATTTTTAGGTCTTCCAGTTCAGTCAAACCTTAAATGGAACGTCCATTTAAATGAATTGATCACTACTTTAAGTTCTTCATACTAAGCTTTCAGAAGTCTTTCAAATGCATTCAACCTTCATACTGCTCGTGTATATTCCGCGAATGTTCATTCCCGCCTGAGATATCGCAAAATATTCGTATTCTGGGGAAATACTTCTTTAGTTCCTAGACTTTTAGATTACAAAAAAGAATTGTAAGAATAATAAGCAAATCCCACCCATGCGATTCTTGTAAGACTCTCTTTATTAATCTAGGTATTTTACCATTTCCTTGCCTCTTGGTATACGAATCAGTGTTTTTTGTCAAATATTACTTATTTTAGGGCGGGAATATATTTTCAGCAAACGCCGATGTCTATAATTACAACACTCGACGTAGTAATCATATTCATCAGGTGACAGTCAACAGCCCACTACAAAAACTCTTAATAAATACATGTACATTATTTAACACCTTTCCAGATTACATTAAACGATTAAATTCGATACAAATGTTTTACGTCCCAAGTAAAATCTTCTCTGCTGCACAACTGTTTCTATACAATTAGAGACTATACCGTGCATCCAAAAGGAAATTAATATTAATTTTAACAATGACATTTAATGTATTATTTACCATTTGGATTGTATAATTCTAAATAAATGTAACACGTATTGTACTTCAACTTCAGGGTCAACGACCGCCATCTCGATCAGATTTTCGTCCAGTTTCCCAGATCCTTGAGCAAATGCTGAGATGACCCCTTGCTTTGCTTCTGGACATAAATATAACTTTAAAGTAACTTCTCCCCGAAGCACGTCACACGCAGTTTTTAACGTAAATAAATAAACTAGTGGTGCTACAGAATGGCACAGATTTTCCCGTTCTAGTTTTCTATTTCCTTTGGTCTCGGATAGCAATTCGGACTTGCCATTTACCTTTGCCAGCTACCATCTATCGGCGCCCAAAGTACATTTTTATTTTGAAAATTTCTCAATTTTTCGATTTTCTAATAACAGAAAGGAAATATTTTTTATGAATATTAAATTACAGTAAAACCTCATCATCCTGAAGGGCAATATCCTACGAATACGTTCAAGTAGTTTTTAAGAAAATGGCGTTTAAGCACTACTGTAAATTCGAAATTTAAAGTTCTTTTTCACAGAAAATGTTTGAGTTTTCGAAGAACTTTTTCAGAAGTTATTTGAAATATTTTTCACTGAAAAATGCAATACTGTTTACAAATCGCTGAAAATGTGCATATTTGCGACATGAGAGAGATTTTTTTAAGAATTTGAAGCCATTTATTAGAAAATGACGTTTGAGCGTGTCCAAAAATACGGAATTATGAACTCATTTTCACAGAAAACGATCGAGTTTCTGAGAAATTTCATGTGATATTATTTAAAGCATATGTACTCACAAATACAATAAAGTGAAGAATGTTGCCACTAATGTAAATATTAACCACGTGAGAGACTAAAAAAATCACAATTTTGTATTTTAAAAAAATGAAATAGAGCAGAATGACTTTTATTTCATCTTATAGAGTACATTCAGAACTGATCATACCAAAAGCTTAAAGAAACAATTTGAAGCCGTTTTTGGGAAAACCTTTTTTTGTTATTTTTACCTTCCCATATACATACTACGTATATATGGAGTAACTAGCGTACCCGTGCGAGAACTCTCGCATGTTAATTCCCCTTTCTCTTCCATTAACTCAACCTAACAACTCTAATCTTTTTTGTCTCGAATCTAACTAGAATCTCACGCACAGGAACGTCAGCAACTCGAACCTCAAGAAATCGAACCAAGGTGATTCTGTAAATTACTCCAACTATTTTGAAAGACGCCAATCGTAATTACATTATTTGTTGTTGTATTATTAATTGGTGTATTATTAATTTTAAGTACATTACTTGAAGATAGGTGGTGTATTCTATATGATGTCATATTGACAACTGACGATTACGTTGCATCTTTGTACCTGTGATGTTGGATGAATTTAAATATTTTTTCGAATTAACATTTAATTGAGCAATGAACTAGTAAAGCATAAAGTATTGTCCGCACCAAGGGCGTAACTTTATGTGTTTGCCCATCGGGGAACTACCATCGCCTCATGACTGAGACCCCGGCTTTGAAGTAGCACTCCGGACAAAAACATCAACTTAACGCCCTAGATACACAAATTATTAATACCCTCGGCCTGTAAAGGCTGTCTTGTTATTATGCATCACATTGTAATCACTTGTAACCACTTGAAGATTTTAATGTTTTTCTTCTCCTTTTCAGTGGTTTTCGCCCGATGCGGGGATCCGTGAAAGAACGAGAGCACAAGAAGTTCATCATTTACTCCTTGTATTGTTGGGGATCACCTCTCATTATGCTTATTATATGCATGGTGATGGACTTACATCCAGATATTCCAGATTCATACATTAAACCTGGATTTGGAGAACTGAAATGCTGGTTTAAAAGTAAGTGATAAATGAAATAAAACGACCGAGATAACCACTGTCCAAAGGGGTAATGCTGAAATCAATCTGAGGAAGTTACCTTTGAACAACTGTGCACTCAGGGGGCTCATACCTCCGTCCCAAGCCGATAACACGGGTTCATAAATATAATTTGTACTAATTTTCTATTGTAAAGAAAGTCAATATCTCAATGTAATATTATAAATAACAAATAAAAATAAATTTTAAATTTATCAAAAGTGAAACATTCTTTATAAGAAAACTGAAGTCAGTTGGACACAATCTACAGCGTGCGCAGGCATTCACTCGCGCATAGAAACCCCTGGCTGCGCTGCCTTTGAGATATTGACATATTATACACACGATATCATTATTACTCGTAAAATGCAATTTTTTGTAATTTTAAATGGATAAATGTGAGTCATTTGAAATAGATAATAAGCAAGTACAGTCTTTTCCCAGCAATGAGAATGTAAGGTACTGAATATTTATTTACAATAAAGCAAACAAAAAACTAAACACGTGAGGGTAACAAATCCCCCATCCTTTCTAGGGTCAATTAACTGGATCCGTTGGCGACTGCTTGAAACAGTTTTCACAAAGAGTAAATATGTAATGTGTAATATAACCCTCAAAGTACCAGTATTATAAAATTGGGAGAATGATAATCTAATGAGTTAAACATTTATTTCATTTTAAATTTTGGAAAACTATTTGAGTAAGTCATAAAAGTTCGTTCTTATGAGATCATTCATGTGTCGGTCCCAGTTCATCAACAGCAGCAATAACGACTCCCAAGAAAACTTATCACAACCAATAATTGTGTGCGTGTGTCGGTCTGTCTGTCTGTCTGTCCATCTGAATGGTATAATAGGATTTATTTAACTGTCCATTTAAAGAAAATCAGCTGTTTACGGTTTCATCCAATCGGGAGCTTGAACGTCCCGTCCTGAACGTATAGTGTCGTCACTGTAGTGATATATAAGCTCCCGATTGGATGAAGCAGCAACACCTGATATGTGACATGCTGATATGTGCACGACTAAATAAATATCGCACGCATTGCACTAGAAACACCAACGCCTCAGACGGCAATGGGCGCGTGAATGTGTTCACTGGTGTGCAGAGAGGCAAAACGTAGTGTTTTCAGACCAGTCCCACTTCCATTTTTGCTACAGCGATAGCCGCGTATATGTTCGACGCTACCGTGGTGATCACAATGAGCCAGTCAGAATTGTTCCGCGCCAGAGCGGACAAACGCCGTGTGATGGTTTGGGACACCATTGGCTACAATGTGCAATCTCGCTTCATACGTATTGACGGCAATCTGAACAGCAATAGCTACATCAGGGACTTTTTAGCGCCGGAGGTACTGCTCGTCCTGTTAGCAGCCCCACGTGCCAGATTTCGGTAGAACGATGCCCAAAGGCACGTGGCGAAGAATGTGCAAGCATTCCGCGGGTTCCATTGCTTGCCTGGCATGTCGCCCATGGAACTTGTCTGGGATCTGATCGGCCGGCAATTGGTTTGCTGTGGTTTGCTGGCTCTGATGCGAGCGCGTGGCAGTTTCACTCCGTACACTAAATGCTCAAGGTCAAAACGCATGAACAGTTTTGTAATTCCGATCAATTATGTATTGTGATATTCCTAATCTGTGGAATAAGTTTTATTGTGGTAGAATTTCTTCTTCTCGGTATTGCAATTTTTACAAATATTAAGATTGTATGAATATTACGATTATCTGCGGCGAATCGAACCTGAGCCGCCACTACTGTGAAGAAAAAATAATTAAAATGGATGTAAATGTAACTTTCAATTAACTTCTCCCCATAACAAGTCACACACAATTTTTAACTGTTTTTAACGCAAATAAAGAATTTACTCAGAAGGTATTTTGTACCTGATTGTACAAAGAAGTACTAATTTATTTATTAGAAAGATTTATTTAGAAATTGCTATAGAATATTTATCTCCTATATCAATTTAGCACTGTCAAACACTAAAAGACTGTTTCACTGAAGTGTAGCTTATTCTTTTACGGTATTCAGCGAGTCGAGGGGGAAGTTGAAAGTTTGGGGAGGGAGGTGGGTGGCGCCTCTCTCTCGCATTTAGTCTGCCCCACCGCACGTCTACTGGCGAACTATCTAGGAAATTCATTTGCTTTAGTGTCTTCGTTCGATTGTGGAGAAACGCCAAATTCACGTGATGGCCCGACTCTGCTCTCATCATCTATACCTTTTCTACTGTTACTGATGCACGTTTCCTCACTGTCTTAACTAGCATCACCATTACTTTCTGTCCTATCGTTTGCGCCGTTTCCGTTAAAAAGAACAATTTGTTGATGTGGTGCATTAAACTCATTATGCGGCGAATCTCACTCTCATTGAAACCATCGAGAGCAGATACCTCTGTATTCCTCTTCCTCTTGATTCGGAGTTGAAAATGAACACTATTCTCCTGATTCAATAGAATTCATTTCCTTATTAATTCTGCGAATAGATTTTGTCAAAGCACTTCTTGGCTGCTACCACGGGTATTTTGAAATTTCTAACATAATCTTTTGCTTCTCTTTTCATAAATTCATATACTTTTACAACGACTTCACGCGTCTGACTGAGGACTTCCTTATGCACCTTTTTCTGAACCGGACTCATTGCAATAATCACAAACATAACAATAAACACTCAAAGAGAACTTAACAAATCACGCACAAAATGCTTCACTCTAGTAGGAAACGCAACTAAAAGCTTGCACCTCGCAAATTCGAAAAGTCAGGGTCAGTGTTTTCACAACTGGAGTAGGGCTGTCAACACGTGCTAGAAGGGGCGAGTTTCCTCCTAAACCGAGAAGTTTGAGGAATGGATTCCTCTGACATCTCTGAGCCCTCGACCTTAAGCGGCTACGCTGCAATAATTTTGCAGTACTGTAAAGAACAGCAGGACCGTCTTTGGGCACAGCAGGGCTGAAGATGCTCTTACCTCGGGGCCCCGCAGATGATAAAAAAAAAAAAAATCAAATAATCCATCTAATGAATTCTTGTTCCCCAATTGCAAGATGAACTAGAACTGCTACAGAATGGCACAAACTTTCTCGTATTAGTTTTCTATTTCCCTTTGTCTCGGCTAGCTATACGAACTTGCCACATATTGCCATCGACCCCCCAAGGTACATATCTTAAACATTTTCCTAATTTTTCGGTTTCCCAATACTAGAACGGAAATATTAATTTAACAATATTAAATAACAGTAAAATATCGCCCTAAATAGCAATTTCTTTTGAAAAAATTGGGGCCGTTTTTAAGAAAATTGGGCTTTAACGGTACTTTAAATTCGAAATTTAAATATCTTTTTCACAGAAAATATTCAAGTTTTCGAAAAACCATTAGAAATAATTTGAAATACATTAACTCATAAATACAGTACTGCTTACAAATTGATGGGAATATGCGTATTAACGGCGTGAGAGATATTTTTAAAAAAACTTACATTAGAGTAATTTTTGGATGAAGAAAAAGAAAACACCCCAAAATGAACTTTAACGTTAAATTAATGAGTGCAATTAGCACTATCAATTCGAAAAATTTGAAGAAAAAATTTGGAGCCATTTAAAAGAAAGTGGCGTTTGAGGGTTTCTGAAAATTTAGTTGAAGTTTGAGCAGGTTCTCACAGAAAATGATTGACTTTTCAAGAAACTTTAAATGACATTATTTAAAGCATATGTACTCATAAACACAATGATGTGAACAAATTCCCGCGAGTGACATTATTAACAACGTGACAGACATGCCAAAAAAAATTACATTTCTGTAATTTTGAAGAAAAAAAGAATAAAGCAATATGGCGTTCATGTCATCTTATAGAGTACATTTAGCAATATTTCTACCAAAAGTTTAAAGAAAACTTTGGAGCTGTATTGCACATATTGCACGAAAACTACTAAAATTTTCTAAAAAATGTACATGAACTTAATGAAAATCAATTATTTAATGGAGAACAAATTTTATTTGAAGGAAAAATCTTGTATCTTCTATATTGTAGTTGTAGGTAGCCACCAAAGAAAATTCAGTCTTTTGCAATTTTTTAATATTCAGAGTTATCAGTGAAAATCAACCTAGATACTCTATTCCTATAATGAAATTTAAACCAAAAATTTGAAGCTGTTTCTAAGAAATTTTTGAAAACGTCCGGGGAGCTTCATGCAAAGTACCCCCAAATTTTAAAGAATTGAAATATCATATGTCCACTTGTGCGGTTTTTAATTTTGTTGTTGTTGTATTGTATTGATCATTGTATAGCTTGTATGTAAGTCTATTTTATGAAG
Source organism: Gryllus bimaculatus (assembly GCA_017312745.1). Classification (NCBI taxonomy): domain Eukaryota; kingdom Metazoa; phylum Arthropoda; class Insecta; order Orthoptera; family Gryllidae; genus Gryllus; species Gryllus bimaculatus. The sequence goes on from BOPP01000049.1 coordinate 1,167,946, forward strand.
AAATACCATATGTCGCAATGCACTCTGTGCGGATTAATAGTGACTGATTTTTGTTGTTGTTGTATTGTATTGTATTGAAACAGCACATGCTGTTACAATTCTAAATTGCCACAGATGGATGGATGTTTGAAATGTGAAGAGTTAAGTATAAAAATTAAAAGGCAGGTACATCCTGGCAGAAAATGTGAAAAGAGCAGATGTAATGAAAAAGTTTTACATATAAAAAGAGCCAAGCAAAAAATACTAAACTGAAAGAAGTAAAAATTTGAATTCAAAAAGAATGAACTTGCATGTGACATGCTCATCTATTTCTTGCAAAATTACTTCTGCCGCACATACCAGTGCAAGTGCAATTTTATTATAGACAACTCTGAGTGAATTATCTGGGTATTCACAACTTGAAAAGTGAAAAATGTCATATTTATATGCAGTACCACAAGAAAAAAGAACCTAATGAAGTTGTTATTAAGAATAATATTCCTGATACTGCTACACAGTTGCACATATTTTCTGACAGTTGTGGTGGGCAGAACTGCAATCATACATTAAACAATGTCTTATATCTTTAAGTGTAAAGAAAATATTTGAAAAAAACAACAACAATTGTTTCCAATCCAGGGATACATTTACTACGTGACTACCATTTTGGGTAATTTAGCAAAGTATTAAAAAACAGGATCATATTTACATTCCAGAAAATTATGCAAAACTCTTGTGGGAAAGGTAACATTAAAGTAAATTTATTAATAAATGATATTTTTTATGATTTCAAGACTGTAAGAAATATAAAAAATATTCTTCTTTTCTATCTGGAGCAACTTAATAAATCTTTAGTTTTGTTCCTTAAATTGTTCTTATTCATGTGAGTGTGAAAGGGAGAAAGCAGTGTAACTGTATAATTGCATGATACCTATTTTTTTGTAATTTATTTTCCAAAAAGTTATAATGTTTTTCATTTCTTTTCAGGCAATCTGGGTAATTTCATATATTTCTCAGGACCAATTGCTATTCTTATCATCTGCAACATCATCCTTTTCATTCTGACAGCAGTAAAAATCCAGCAAGTTAAACGGGGGACCAAGATCTTAAAGAAACAAGATAGTAGGCGACACAATGAGGAAGAAGAAAATAATGCACAAAGGTGAATACTCACAGCTGTATTAAATCTACAGCATGCATATTTTATAAGCACTAACAAATTTTCTTGATATCCAAACATGTTAACATTTGTTTATTTTTCAGATTCAATTTATATTTCAAGCTGTTTTTGGTAATGGGAGTAAACTGGATCATGGAAATTGTCTCCTTTGCAGCTGGAGGCCCTGATGAATATTGGTATATTACTGATATTGCCAACACATTGCAAGGTGTTTTGATCTTCATTATTTTTGTATGGAAAGATAGGATTAGGAAACTACTTATGGAGAGATTCTGCCCAGGCCGAGCAGCAAATACTAACAGTCTTAATAATTCAAGTAGCACACGCACAACTGGTATACGTCACAATGGATCCGTCATGTCTAGCCACCGACCTTCCTTCAAGAATAAAGATGATTACCAAATGAAAACCCTAACATCCCCATCGGCACGGTCAGATGATAGTGATGTAGCTTAAAGTGCAATGGTTGAAATGGCATTTAAGAGAAAAACAAAGTAATTTGTGAATCCACTCATTACTTTGCAAGGTAATACACAGTATCCACTTAGAAATGTGTTTAATAAAAAAAGATACTTTCCAAGTATTGAAAAAATAGCAAACCAAAGAGATAAATCAATCTTGGAAAGTGCACACGAATCTAATTTTGTTTTGTCATACTTGTCTTCTAGTTTATAAGTAGTTTCTTATTTTCACTAGTTAAAATTTAAGCTTAGGAAGAGTAATCCTTATTATTTGTTCCGAAGATTCTCATGTTTATCATTTTGAAAATTACTAGGACGTGCCATGTAAAACTAGGAGTGTACATTGGTTTTGTGTGTAACTTTGTGGATGCGTTTTCAAATGTCTGTATGATTTATGAAATCCTGCGAGAAGTAAAAGATGCGAGTACAAATGTGAATAACTGTAAATAAGTATGCAAGTCCTTACTACAATGACCAGCATTAATTTTTAGTTTTAGGATGTATAAATAAGAGGAAAAATTATACCATAAATAAATGAGATGTGCTTCATAACTTCACTTATACATTTGAAATAACTTGTATAATTATCAAGTGTGTCTCAGTATTGTATATACCAAGACCCTTGTGTCTTCTCAGACCATTGTTCAGAAATCTCTGTACTTGGCTGTAAGAGCAAACTCATGACACAATGCATTTCTATGCTCATTGCATTTCTGTTCCTCATGGTTGTTCCTTTCCTCCTGATACCACTTTTAACTGACTAATAGAAAAGAAACCTCCCCCTTTCCATTTTTATGAGAATGATATTACAATATTTAACAAAGATAATTATTATTTTTTTCAAAACAACAAAGACATCAAAACTAGAAAATAAATCATTTGTTACCTTAAGCATCAAGAGTCACAATGAAAGAACAAAAAAAAAAATCATCTTCAAATAGTAGCTAGTTCACAAACTATTTATTTCTTAGATATATATAGGAACAAAGAACTTAGAAGCATGTAAGCACATTCTACACGCAAATACAAATCGTTCACTTGTATTTTAGCTTATTCATTGTAATACCAAATTTTGAAATATAACTTTTATAATGTGATTACATTTTTACCTCAAATTAGTATTATTTTTTTATTATTAGGGTTATTTGAATCCACAATTTTTGTAAATGCAAGTATACAGACAATCTCTATAGCAAACAGAAGAGGTTTATAAAATGTTGACTTTGACTGAAATTTAAATCTTGGTTTCCCAATTATTATGCACAATCAAAATGAGCATAATCTCCCAAAGCAGTTAATAAGTGTTAAATCTGAACTTTCAATTAAGTTAGTTTAGTATATTTGTTCAAGTGTACTAAAATTTCTATGAAAAATATATTATAATACTTTTCTGGCAATTGGAAACCTTATACAAACAAGTAGTCTTTAATTCCATTTTCACAAATGTTCATATAAGTTCAACATGTGCACTCAGTTGAGCAACCCTAAGATTATTGCTATAATTATGTTTTTCAATGCCTGTTCTGTCATGTTTCAATAATATATGTGTAAGTTATCAAGTTGTTGTGTCAACAAAATAAAGTATTCATCAATTTTATGTCATTCAGTAGTTTTAATACTTCAAGAAACTATGTCCCAATCTTCCATGAACAGTTATAAAACTGAACTCATGTGATACATATCATACACAATTAAATATCCTTTCCTGCTAGCTAAAATCTGTTTCTTGCAACAACACACCCACTTGGTCATTTGTCTCCAACTATCTTCAATTATATTCTTTTGATAGAATTCTTAATATTAATCATGCTCGTAAAACCTCAAATATTTGGGAATATTGTCTACAAGACATGCATGCAAATGTATCCAATATACGGTCATACAATTTGAAACAATCAATACATGTATTTTTACTGTAAAAGGAGTAGAAAACAGAGCATTCTATTCAATTCAGTAAAAATAAGAAATATTTCTTACAAAACTTTTGATGTGAATGGACTAACAGAGAAAATACCAATCCTCAGAGAACAAGAAAGTAGTACTAAACCATACACTACTATGATTAGGCTTACCATATAACTCAAAACATTCAATGTGCAACTGTAATTCACTTAGAAAAAAATTTCAGAATAAGATATACAATGTCTAAAATAAATACATGCATGATTTGTTGTTTGTTCAAATTCTTCAATGTTGAAGGCATCCATAGTTCTTTCACTTGTTCGCACATCACAAGGTTGTTCCACATTTCAACAAAAACTTTGATATTTGCTAAAGATTATGTATCTTCATCTAGGAAAGATACGTTACATAAGTTAAATAAATTTTACTTCTTAATCTTTTCTAAAATCTACACTGTAGTAATACACATCAATAAAATTGTAAAGATGTAAACAATTTGTTAAATAAATTATTTCACTGCATAAATATCTAAGTAAACTGAATTTCACTCTTCTCTACCAACTTCATTGCAAGTAACTTGATCAATATGTACAGCCATTATTCCTTATTGAAGTGCATTCTAAGAGTACCCAGTCAAATCTTTAACCAAACAAATTGTCTTTTCTTCTAAAACTGAACACAAGCAAAGCATCTACAACAGATAAACTCCAATTAAGTTTTATTTCAGCATTTTAATTCTCATTTATATCAAACATAATTTTAATTAATATAAATATTCCTATATAATAGGATCCAAATCAATACATTTCAAATTCAATATCCAAACATCCAAGACCCAAAGAATGTTCCACAAGAAAGCAAGAATAAAGTGATAAAGTTGTGAAGTTCATGTTGATCTCTACTGCAAGTCATAGTTTACTAAATGTTTTACAGTCAATGGGCACAGAATAAAATTTTTATATTTGCTTCAATTTCCATTACTCAAGCTTCTTTGGAATTATTCATTCCAGTAGATCGCAGTCACAGACTTGCTTCCATTTCTCAAACTCCAAGAAATTTCATTTCTGCTTCACAAGTCTTTGAGATATTGAATTATATTTTGAAGTAAAGAAGCTTGTAAAGGAGGAAAGTCAACAAAATTAATCCTTGAAGAGTAATTTTCATTGGGTTGCTTTCTTAAATCCTTGGTCTTTTGATAACCCACTCCAGCATACCATAACTTCTATTCCGTAGATCCCAGACATGCAGTCACTAGTTGCTAATGATGCAGAGATGGGAGACCTCCCTACTTGACCATCTGAGGTTATATTTAGGTCCATCTCATGCAATTGTAATGTCAAGGTACCTGTCCACCCATCTTGGCTACTATACACCTCCATGTCCAACCTGAGATTCGAATGCACCACTTTGATGCAGCATGTGGCAGAAGTCCTGATCACTTACTCTGTTCCAATCGCAAGGAATGGACCAGTGTTCAAAGGCAATTCAATGTGGAGAAAGCTCGACAACAAGAAACATCCATGTACAAACTTTTGCTCTTTCAAGTCAAGTCCATTACAGCATGCCCTCTGTAATGAACTGCTACCCAGGTCAGCAAATTGCTTCTTTAAAGGACTTCAGTAGTTATGAAAGAAGGTAATCAGCGTTTTCTTCAATAACAACAGCAATAATACGGAGTTCTAGAAGCAAATTTGTTAAAATGTTTTTGTTTACGTAGACAATTGCTTCTTCTTTAAGCATTAAGTAAGGTGAATAAAGCACACAGTACATATTACAAAACGTTTATTCTAATATTTTTCTTGGAATATACATCTCCACAGCTTGTTTTATCAGCAAAAGTAATTTCAGGTGTTTATGACATCTTATAAATAAACTTTGATCAGTGATTTTCAATGTAGAAGGCAGTTTACCACAAACCATGAGAACTGAACAATACATAAACATATTTTATCTTAATGGAAAACATAAAATACTGATAAAATCTTGCTGCAGAACCTCTTTAAAAAAGGAGAATTAAAAACTTAAGTGGTAGAGTAGGAAACAATTTTTACAAAAGAGAAGGTTTACTCTGAAAACCATTTTATGCATACACATCCTCCCTATCTGCACCAACTCCATCACCATCTTCCAGAGATGAGAAATTTAAGAAATGAGCTGGCCTATGGACTTCATGATAAAATTCTTTTGGATTAGCCAACTGCAGCTCATATTTCATATTAGGATCATGTCGAACACCTGTAAATTAGTGAAATTTATTAAATGGGCCCCATTGATAAGTTTATTTTTGATGAAAGTAATATTTACCTAAAATCTACAATTCAAAAACATATTACATACCCATAAAGTTGTAATTCCAAGAACCTTGAGTAGGAACCATAAAAAAGCCAAGGAATCTGTCAGAAAGAAGCATCTGAACTTTCTCATAGTGACTAGGCAGATAACCTTTAGGATTATTACCTTTATCTGTGTTTTGTCTGCCCCATTCAAAACCACTAGAAGAAAAATTAATTAAATAATTAAATAGTGAAATGGCAATAAAACAAACATTTTGATTTCACAAAATTTTCAGTTCCCTTCCAATTTTCTGTATTAAATGCAAAATAATTTCCCTTTCATGAAATTAAAACTCAGTATTACACAAGTATTGCAGTATTTTGCCTTTATGGCCAAGTTTTTAATTTAAGTTTTTCAAAATATTATTGGATTCATCTTGTTTCACAAATATTTTTCTTTTTTTTGCAAAATATTTAAGCAATTCTTCCTTGGTAATTTCTTTCTATACACATGTCACACTATTGAATCTTCATTGCATATTTAAGATTTTAAATCTAATTGATCAAAAAACCCTCCTTTAAAGAAATTAAGACAAACATTGTGAACAACTGTAGTACACAATTTAAAAAATTCAGTTTTTGGTGGAAAATTTTGAAAAAACCTCTTCCAATTACTGTACATTATTGCTATGATCCTCTCAACTAATAAGAATTAAGCATTCTCATTTGTAAATTCATGTTGAAGTAATGCAACTCTTATTTCATATTAGGATCATGTCATATTAGATCATGCAATGAGAAAAGAACCTTAATAACAGACTTTTTTCCCCAACAACAAAATTTCGCTATCTAATTTACTAAATTCCAACATGTGCAGATATTGAAAAAAGATATGCAGCCGACAACCAAGAGTGAGAAGTGTCATATCATTACATTCAGGGGGTGGGGGTGGGGGGAAATCCAAAAACAATGAAACAGTTTCGATTTTGACTGTAAATGTAAATATTTGTTGCGTTATACCTTTTCTCATACTCAATGTTTCACTGCTAATGAGAACTGACTTGTCATAAGACTCAAAGGAAGAGGGTGCCTGCTCTAAAATTTTTGTTATTCACATGATGTATTATGGAATAGTTAATTTGTGAAATTCTTGGTATGTAAAGAACTATTGTACTGTGACTCCAAATACACTGTATGTTATTGCTGTATCCAAGAAGACTTATCACAAATATAGGTAGATCTGCACATTTTCTCATTTCCAGTCAATTTCTTAATAATACTGCTAATTTCGCTTAAAAACTCAGCAGGGGAATTCTGGGAAAATTATTTGTGAATTAAATTATGCTAAAATAAAATTCAAATAGAGAGGAAATGGGATACTTAGATTTAAACATTACCATTTTTTTTCATCTTTCATTTAACTTGGCAAAAGTCCAACTTAATTATGAACAAATGTCTATCTTCAAATAATAAATAAAGACTACCCTTACCTAGGAGTAAGTTTGTAGGCTGTTAGAGAACATGATCCAGGGGTAAAACTGCAAGTAATGATGATAGTTTTCTCTCCGTCCCAAGAGGTATTATCAGCCATTACTTTTGCATGGGTAGTGATATCTTGAGGAGAAAGCTGAGGCAGTTCATTAGGCTGTGTATGAATCCAGCCCAGTGGTTCCATTTCCTTCAGGTACTGATGCTGAGGCAACTGGTTTGGAAGGTGGACAGTTTGGTGAGTACCCCACTGAGGTGCCATTACAATGCACCTGATTTCCTTCACCTGTGGGTTATCCGGAGGACTGATGCCATACAAGTATCCAGCAATCTAAGAACAAAAAAGAGGGGGGAGGGGGGGGGGTCATTAACAGAGTGAGGAAAAAACACCTTCAATGTAAGAATATCTTAGGAGCATTTGTGTTTAAAATTTAAAGTTTATATATAAAGAACTCTCGATGTGATATTCAGCTTGCTACCCTTCTCAGCATTATCACACCATTGCTGTCTTACCTGTGCTCTAAGATCTGAGATTGTAACAAATTTCTTAAGAACATTCTTGGGCAAGATGTAGGTATAACCAGTCTCTTTGATGTCATCAGAAGACACATAAATATGATTAGTGCGCAGATGAAGATTAGTTGCAGAAATTGCTCTAACACGCCACTCCGTCTTCGAACTAAACAAATAAGAAAAAATGTAAACAATTTACAATCAGATTTTCCAAATATCATCACTGCATTTCCAAGGATTCAACATATTTACCTGAAAGTCTGAGTCTCATAATTAGAAGTAGTCGAAGTAATAATTTCATCACCATGCTTATTGACAGTACGAGTAGTTGTAGCTGTAAGTTGGCTTTGTTCCTTGGTCTGTTTCTCAATTTCTGCAATCTGTTGTCTTTGAGCAGATGGTGCACTGATCTCCATACCAAGAATTATGTCACGAATTTCAGACTGTGTTAATGATGCAACATTGACACTAGAATAAAAACATTTCTCTATTAGATATTAGTTATTTTTGTATTAAGTATGTGAATAAGTACTCGACCTGTAGGTCTCTGCAGAAAATTAATCCCCCCCCACCCCAAAAAACAACAACAACAAAATCTCACAAAGAAAATCTGAACATTTTTTCTACAATCATATAAAAATGCTTTTATTAGTAGTCATGATTTGTCTTATTTCTAGTCTGTATGGCTTCATTGAAAAAAAGTCTAACATTCTAGAATTGTATGGAGTTCATGGTCTAGATATACAAAAGACAAAACCTTTAATAGTCAATATCAAAACATGTTGTGGTAACAAAGAACTTTACATGGAAGATTACACTATCAATATACCACAGAAGGTACTATAGGGCACACACTAGGGTATGAAATTCACAACCTGAGAAATCAATAGGTATAAACCAGAAAAATGGGTGTGTACCGAACAAAGTTTGTTAAACAGAGAATGATGTTTTTGGATGAGAAGTCCAAAGATTCACCACCTCGTAGTAGTTACACTTATATAAACATAAATGTTAACACAGACTTTAAGAAATTCAATAAATTAGTGCCATACTTAGTTACTTACAGTACTGGCAGCATGTAAGCAACTGACAGTTCAGTGTACAGTTGCCACACATTACTACACTCATAGCACCACCTACATCACAGATAAATTAAATCTCAGAACATTAACATTTACTGACAGACTATGAAACATTGCAATGTCATGTTCCTAACTTCACCAAAACCGAACCATATTGCCTCTGCGACTTTGTGCCAGTCAGATGAGCAGCAACACTAAACTCTGGCTGTAAGAAAGTAAACAAATCCTCGCAAGCCAATTGCTCCAGAGCAGGTCACATGAGAGAACTGTCAGTCGCTTCTACACTGTCAGTACAGTAAATAAGAAATTGGTTGGGTATAGGCAAAAAAAGTTTTTCCAAAGAATATACCACTAACGTCTTATAAGGGGCTTATGACTAAGATTATGTATTCATGAAGGTATAGACATTCTAATAATTTAATTATCTATGTATGATTTTTGTAAATATTTATGTAGTATTTATTTAGTATTTACTTAATACCATTTGTAGAACATCTATATACTGGGGACTTCTAGTGCCTGAAGGCATGAGAAATTTATGAATATGTGGATGATAATACTGAATATAAGGACTCAGTGTTAATCATTAAAATTCATGACAGTAATGAGTAAAAGTCATTATAGTTTGGAAAATAAAATACCTGTATTCAACAAAATATCAGGATTGATAGCATCAATATCTAAAAATCGGAATTTTCCTCAAAATGAGCAATATGTTTTCACAACAGTAAATAAATATATAAATGTCGCAGAATCTAGTCAATATAATAGCATAATTAGTCTGTCAGGCTTTCATGTATGAAGTAATTGTATGAATTGCACTATTAATATTCATTACCATGGAAAACATGATGGTGTTACTTTCTTAATATCTGTTGTGTTATTTATAATATTTTCATCTTCCTAATTAAAATGTTTACAAAGTTTTATGTTTTGTTATTAAACTTAATTTGTACTTAATGTGGACATTATTTTTGTAATTCAGTTATAATACTTGTGTCATAAAAAAAGGTATTATTCAGTGTCACTTGAGGCTGCAAAAAAACTTCGTGCAGGCTTAGCAGTACTCAGAAACTCAGTTTCATATAATCATAGAAAAAATAATTATCTCATACCCATAAAGCATGAAGTTAAAATATTTTTAAAGTAATTAATCTGGGCAATACTTACTTATTTTTCTTGCCGTAATCAGCCAAAATCAAATCTTTAAGTTGAACTTCAACTTTAATCCACTCTTCATCACTTAAAGTTGGCCAGATATGATGTGGTTCAGTGATTGTGGTTTTATCAGGTTTCAAGATGACTTTTGTACGTTCCGTGTTAACGTGCAAGGCTCTCAAAATGAGTATAAGGCGTGAAAATGCCTAAAAGACATTTTATTAACAAATAATCAGTCATAACAATAACAGCAAAAATAATGACAATAATTATAATAATAATAACAGAAGAATAAAAATCTATTGCAGTTTGTTTGCAATGCAACATAAGTAACATTTGAACAAAAGGAAATATTTTAAACTTACTGTGTAAGATGATATTGTTTTCAGCCAATCGTCGTACAAATTGAACAAGACCATCTGAGGCTCAGTAGCCTTCAAGATGAGATCACCAAATTTCTCTACTTTAAGGCATGCTTGGAATGGCAACTGCAATTCTGAACCCTTGATGACAATGTTAGGGAAGTCCAACAAATGTACCTAAAATAAATTTACAAAAAACAGTATGACTTACCAATTTCACAAATATATTTGATCCATGAAAACCTGATCCATGCAATTGATTCTTCAAAATCTGCCAACATTCTGACATTTGTATCTAACATTATTTGTATAATTTGGTTACATAATATTTTAACACTACTTGAAACAACAAAATGTTTCCAACCCACAAACATGTTTGCCCATGCAAGGTATTAGAACTCTGGTATTTAGGTACAGCCATTTACCTAACCGCTACAACAATCAGTTGTGCCTACTTAACAAACCTAACCCAACAATTTAAAAAGAAAGTTGAGCATATGCAATTTTCAAAAATTCTAGAATTTTAATGAAAATTGGAAGAGTTTGAGATTAAATTATTAAGAAAATGTTTTCAGAATTTGAGAGATCTTTAATTCTTGAATGCTGTCAAAATTTCACTCAAAATTATGTGAAAGTTACTAGCACTTCAAAAAAACATTTACCTGACATTTCTTATGTACTTTTGAAGCACAGATTTCAAAAAAACTACCTTCAATATTTTAGCTGTAGGAACACACAAAAGTAACTTTTGCTGTTTTCAAAAATTTAAAGACTTCAAGAAAAATTGGAACTTCTCAATTCTTAAATTGCACTCTATTGAAGATGGAAGAAAATTCTGGGAAATTTCTGAAAATCTTGAGGTAAAATACCCACAAAAACAACTTAGCTTCAAATTTAAGTGATGATACGGAATATCATAATTTTGGTGAAAATACTATCTATCATTTAGCTGCTAGGCTGTTTACTAATACCAGACAGATAAATGGACTTTTAGCTATAAAGGAATTTTTTGGGTATCACGGACCCATAAAACATTGATTCTGACTCGCATCTAATTAGAGGGTGTAATTTATGAGTTTATTTAGGGCCCGTTTCACCAAACAGAGTAAGAGTTTACTCTGGAGTAAATCATGTTTACTCGAGAGTAACATCTTGGGGCGTTTCACCAACACTTTAGTGTAAATTGCTTAAACGAGAGTAAATTCAAGAGTAATTTTACACTGCGAAAATACTTTGGGTAAAGTACAGAGTAAATTCAGTTTTCAACGTACATGTACCTCCGAAGTGTTGTTACGGCTCGACGATTACGAATGATAGTATTTGAAGACTATTACAGCAAAGATTCGGAATATTACCCACTAGTGTGAAGACGAAGGGTGCGAGAGAGAATGGATTGGTTTTAATTATGACGATCGAGATTTTGTCATGAGGTTATGTTTGACCAAATCAGCTGTTTAACTTCTTCACGTACATTGTAAACTGTAGAGAACTTGTAAATTTCTTTTTCACCCATGTGGATACGAAATAAAGGTAGTACGTACCGTATGCAATAACAAAAGGAAAATAATTACTACAGGGACTACAAGTACATAGAAATATTTATTTATTTAGTAAAACTGTATGTGACATATGGGGGAGATCATTTGCGCCCGTTTTCTTGAGTTCCAGAATCCCTTTCCAACATTTTAACTATAAATATTGAATACAAGTTTAAAAAATAAAACTAATAATAATAATAATAATAATAAAACTAATAATAATAATAATAATAATAATAATAATAATAATAATAATAATAATAATAATATTTAGAAAAACGCGAGATCAGCAACATTTGAAAAACTAAACATTTTCATTCCAGAGTAATAGCAAAATTTATTTGCATTGCCATCAGTAAATGAACTGCAAATTTGATTTTTCTGCACAGCTAACAAAATAGTAACTCGTCTCCAGAGAAGAAGAATAAATATTAAGAAATAAAGATACAAAAACTAAGAAATAAACTATGCCAACTCAAATCACGATAACACCATACAAGATAACGCCAAGAACTCCGAATCTGAAATGAATGATAGAATATAAGGAATTAAACAAAGGTAGGCGTTGGTCCGCAGTGGTTCCCAGCGTCACTCTCGCTCTCAAATATTATGCGTTCAGCTGATTCGCGGAGTAAATCGGAGAGTATGTACTCCAAAGTAAAATAACCCTGTAGAAGCATGGTGAAACACTCATTCTACTCGAGAGTTACTATCTTGGAGTAAATGGTTACTCTCAGACCACTACTCTCAACTTTACTCGGCTGTTGGTGAAACCAGCCCTTATAGGAGCAACAATTACCTTCTTTTTGGGCAACAGGGGCCCCCAAGAAGTCTGTCAAAAAATCCTGGTTTCTCAATGCATTACATAATTTTTTATACACTATGTAGTAGTATGCAACAAAGTAAAATTGGATACTTAAAATATAAAAGTACTGTACAAATTTAGAAAATGGACTGTTAAAACAATAAATTTAAATATTTTATCAAAGCACATATACCAAAATCCCACAGTGCTACATACCTCGAGAGGATCTAACATACCCTTTCGGGTAACAATTATTTGTTTTGGCTGTTCTTCTACTGGAAGAGATCTAATCAAGGCTGCTACTTCCTCTGCAGTTTTCCATTTGGCTAACTGACCTAGACGTTTCTGACCAGCCCACACAGAAGTATGAATGATCTTCAGGAAGAGTTGTCCAGTTCGAGGGTTGAAAATGAAAATAGCTCCATTTATAGGCTTTGTAGTCAAGTTACCTTCAAAAGTCTTGTGAATTGTCACTCTGTACACATTTGTGTCATCAACAAACCTGCAAAACAATTTCCAATTAGCAAAACTAGTGAGTGATTAAAAACTCATGTTTTCAGTAACACACTGCTCAAAACCATATGTTCATCTAATACTCATAGTAAATAGACTTTGCTTACGTAATTCAATACATTGATAAATGGTATACATAGAAAACTCAGCCTGGTTTTGATGTTTGAGATATTTACATTGACAAGCCACATTTTTCTACTCTTCTGATTAATGAAGCCATTGAGTCTTGGGAGATTAGGTGTACTAAATTATCAACCACTTATGTAGGATATCAACTGTGACATTCACTCGTTTCACCATCTGACTTGAATTAGAATTCTTTTCGGATTTTACTTTTCAGTTTGTGCATATTTGAGTTTTGAGGATGCCAAGGGTCAATTTAATGCAGTTATTGTTAGTGATCTAAGCACAGACTGCTACACAGAAGTGATGGAGGGACATGATTTAAGGCTAACAAAATGCTAAAAACTAATTTTTTATTGCAAGCCTAGCTGTACACCACAATTGAGTACCGTTTCAATCAATGGTCATTCATATGGCAGTGAATCCCTTCTTCACTTCATAGATCCTGTAACTGGGATGCACACAAACATTGTAAAAGTGTGGGCTACTTCTGAAATGAATTCACATAAATCAGTCTTTATTTGTTTACTTCATGCATTTCCATCCCAAAGAACTTTGTCACCCTTTTTCCCTTGATAGGTTGGTAACGAGTAGTGGAGGGGGTGTTTTAGAACAAGTGATCATCTGGCTCCGCTCATTACCAGAAAATTGCTAGAATCTCCATAACTTCTTACGGACTTCTAAATTATTTTTCTTTTAATCAATAATAGTACCTGAAGAGGTAAAACACTGAAGTTTTATGAAACACAGTACAATAAATGTAAAATCAAAATTCCATCAGAATTCTACCAACAGGTCTTGTAATTATTTATAAAAATTAAATTAACAGTATTATCTGAAAATGCAGACTAGCAAGAAAAATTGCAACAACTCCTCATACACAGGTGTAATAGTATTTGAATGTGGAAAAAACTTTTGTAAATTCAAGAGATTAAATTCTTAAATACAGCCTCAAAATCTGCAATAACATTGAAAGAAATATATTTAATCATATTTGCACTATGACTTTCACATATATTACCTCCTCTATAAATGATGTAATTCTATTGTAATTCTGAGAGTAAGTTCACAAATTCTTACCAAATGATCTGATTGGAAAATAATTCTCCATAATTTTGAGAGGACAAGTAAGGTTCAGTTGGTTCTGATGAGTACAACTGCAAAGCTTTTCTGATCCGCTCTCTCAGCACATATAAGGCAGGATTTGCCTTCATGATTTTAGCCATTGCTTGTTGGATGAGAGGTTTGCATCCAGGGAACCAATTGCCATATGCACTGTAACAAAATTTTTTTTAATGTTCTCTGGAAAATATTTGTAGTACGAAACAAGAAGGTGAAATTTCTTAGAGCAATTACCCTCCCTCTCAAAAAATTCAACAACAAATCTACATTCACATTTATATACTTTTTGTGCAGCAGTACATTCCTGATCAACTAAACTTTGTTAACCTAAAAAACAAACTCATCTAACAAAGACTTAAAATAGGAAGAAAAAAAATCTATAAAATTACCTGTGGAGATTATATGCCAAATCAATGGCAATAAGCAGGCCAGTAGGAGAGGGATAAATTGACATGTTGTCTGTGGTGTAGTCCAGAAACTTAGCTCTGGCATATCTCTCAATATCATGAGAGTCATAATCTCCCCAACGCAACTGAACATCTATCCAGTATTTTTGCGTTGTTGTGTTATCCATTGTATCCCTGAAGAGCAAAAAATTAAATTACCAAGTAGATAATACACATACAACAAATTGTTCAGAATAAAATCAACCGTGTGTTTACTTGGAATCAGCAAGAAGAGAAGGTCGTGAAACATTCCATTTATAAGCTGCAAAGAGAAGTATGTCAGCACAGGATGAGTTCATTTTGTATGACTTTCGAGGATGAATAGTCTCTTTTTGTACAGTTTCAATTTCCAGAGCATCCAGTTCTTGATCAAATACCTGTGAATGAAAGCCAATTTTCAGTTTTCTGACACAATAGAATATATAACTTGTGTTAACACAATGCAACATACTTGACAGAGATCCATGACAATTGACTCGTGCACTTTTTGCCACAAATGAGCACGGAAGATTTGGATCAAAGAGATTTTCAAAGTTGGGATTTTGCCATGCATGAAGATGCCAGTCAAATCCAATTGTACCTACATACAAAACAAAAAGTATTATACAAGATAATCAAAACAATTTCAAATCAACACAAATAAAAGTGAAAGAACACACCTGGAAACCAACATACACATTGGCTCTGTTGATGGTAGGTGACCACCAGAGAGTGAAACGTCTGTTGGGAATTTGATTCAAACCTGATCTCTGAGCATTGGTCAGTTTCTTGTATTTCATAGATTCCTCAAAACCAGATGCCTTCTCCCTGAACAATATAAACTTTTAAATAACAGAGGAAGCAGAGGCGTCTTTGTAATTACTGTGACAAACTATTTGGAAATGGGAATCTTACCAAAACAAACCCTCCCAGGTAGGGAAATAGGTTCCTTTGAAGAGTGTGTGCTCCAGAATACCTTCAACACCACCCAAAGCCTGAATCATGTCAGTTCTGTAATTATTTAAGTTCCAAAGTTTACCGTCATGGCGTTGGTGAGTCCACCAGAAAGGATTTTGCTTCAATACCTACCATATCAATTACATATATTAACTCAACATAACTATACACATGTACATTAAAAATACACGAACAAAAAAATTAACATACTTGATACTGTTTGAATTCAGTTCGTATTCTCCAACCCTTATCATATGCCAAAGTGTGCCTATCTTTCTGGAACAAAGTATTAATACGAGGAATGCCACGATCCCAACTGTCTTCCAGGTCTTCCAAAGTAAGCCTCCTATTCTGTGCACTGGCTTCTTGTTTTTTCAGAGCATACTCAGCCCAAACTCTCTGAGAATCAATAAATTCAGATTCCCACGGCTGGATGTAGCGATACAAGTTTGGGATGAGTTGATCTTCATCATGGCTCATACCGGATCGGAAATGAGTGATTCCAACATCAGTTTGTTTGGACCACCTCAGATCAGACTGTAAATGATTTGGATGATGTAAGTGACAACACCTACAATATTCTTCTGTGAGTAGATTAAATGTAAGGAATATCTTACCTGAGGAATCAACACGTGGCCCATTGATAACATTCCCAAGCCTCCTAATTCCTTTGGAGTGTAAAATACTACAGGAGGAAATCTTGAAGGCATTTTTGAATTTAAACCAATCTTGATACGAGTCTGAATTTTGTTTTCACACTTAACCAACAAATCGAGAAGTTCTTGAGTATTAACAACAGCTTCTCGAAAATATGTCATGAGACCAATGAGGGCTGTGTTCCATTTATTCACAATCTAAAAAATAATATAACCCATGTAATATCCATACTCCATGTGCTCTGATACCAAGTATATTGTAATGTCATTACTATTCTTAATGTGTTATTATAAAAACTTACTTTGGTGAATGTTGTAGAACCACTCGCCATTAAAATTTGCCTTACTCTGTTGTGAAACCTTTGCAGTGATTCTTCATCAACACGTAAGAAACATTGAGCAGTTCTTTCCTTTGTTACTTCATTTTGTAAATTCCAAACACCATCTCTATGGGTAAACTCTTCATGTGTTGTACGACACTGTAAAGTAATTACTTAGAGAAAAACACTAAGAAAATATAAATAGAACATTTCATAAATGTGCAATGATACAAGTCATGTCTGCATTAATTCCAAAATAATATTTCCTGAACATAAAGTGAAGAGATCATAAAAAAATTGTTTAACCAAAACTAGTGATTTTTCATTCATATTTATTGACCATAAGATCCTTACCTTGGGAAGAATGCGACATTCAAAACCACTCATATTAAATAAAAGATTTGGATTATCTTTGGAATACACACTAACAAAACTATTCTCCCACTGTATAGTTGTAGTGGATCTGGGTAATCTGTTCTTAATATCCCAGAAAACAGCACGGCCCCTAGAATTAAATCAAATAATATATGAGGAACTACCATCTTTTCTTTATTTTCATTAAATTAAATCATTGTTACTCACAAATTCACATCATGCTTCATTAGCCTCATTCTTGCATCTCTTGGCCAACATTTCTTGTTGTTGTAACCTACAATGTTCTCATTGTTAGGATCAGGATGTTCAGTAAGATACCTCTGAATAAGGTCTCTAGCTTCATCAGCAGAAAATCTACAAAAGAATTGAAGAAATGAAATTAAAAAATTGCATAATGACAAATAACAGAATTTCCAGTTTTTACCAGAATACCTTTCACTAAATAAATCTCCTGTATTTAGATTAAACCTTTCAAGGATGTGTATTACAAAAATATTATTTCATACTTAATTTCTTTTCACTTTCATTCTTCATTCATTTTCTTTTTAAAAATTCTTTCACACATTGTGGACCAAAGACAGAAATTTCTTTCCCACCCAACCAGCAAGGACTGAAGGCTAAGATTGTCTTAGCGTACTACTTATTTGTGAGACATCTATGTCTCAAATGAGTTGACAAGTGCTCCTAGAACTTTCCCTGCCTCCTATATCACATTTTAAGCCCAATGTTATTTTGTATGCATAGCTATGTCACCCATTGTGGTACGTCCATCATTGTTGGAACTCTGGTAATATGTTTTTACAACTTTTAATGCTAAACCATTATTACGTTGTAAATTGTACTAGAAAAGCACTTCAAAACATTTTCCCTCCCTAAATTCTTCTGGAAAAAAAAAAAAAAAAATCTTTGGAGTGCTTTAGGAACAAAACCATAAGACCTTAGCAACATATGTCCTGTCCACTTCAGTGCGTCACCGGCCTCCCCATCCTACTTCATCACAGGCATATAGCAGCTCAGAACATCTTTAGATGGAGATTCAAATCAAAGCAAGACATGAATACACCCTGGCTGGGAGCGAATAATGCTTTAGCGATCTTGGCTAATTCTACATCTGAGAACGTGAAATGAAAAACCTTGCTTATATTTCGTTTAGGATGTCTCCGAAATAAAATTTGCAAAAGAATATTAGAGATAACCCTTCAAATTGATAATTCCATTTTTGAAACAGTAGGCTCAAATGGGATTAATTTTGCAGCAAGGTGAAAGAAATATAAAGCTATTATTCAACACCTCCATATCCACACAGCACCAAGTGAAAATGGCCTGGAACTGAGGCAAGGTAGCCTTCCAAGGTGTCGGTTCACAATGTGCTAACTATCAAACTGAGTATGATTGTAACCCTTTTAATTCTTCAAGATTATATCAGGTATGTCCAATGATTACTTAAGCTAGGCCTAGCTTCACATATGAACTAATTTTAATCATTGTTTATTGACAATAAAATCATTCAATGCCATGCTAAAAGTCAGGTAGTTTTGCACTGTGTACTAACCTAAAGAAAATGTGAATTCTGTCAACGTAACGGCAGAAAAGCCTGATAGGATGTGCAGTTTCTGTGGCAACATCCTGGAATGTGAGAAAATCATTGGGCATTTGAGGAGGACCTGCCATTTCTGATGCACGCTGCAAACCAAGGACCAACAAATCCAACACCAATCCATAATATTGCACAATAAACGAAGCAAATTGAAGACCGCGAATGATCCCATAGCTGTTAGTGTGGTTCATATCCTGAAAAAGAAAGAAACAAATTACTGGAATCAAAAGTAACAAAAAAATTAAATTCTCATTTATTCATGTGTACTACTGTTGCCTCAAGTGCACAAATTTTACCAGAAAAAAAAGTTAATTCAAAATGTTACAAACTTTACAGCTTTATAAAAAAACAAAATGGTACAATGAGAAAAACAATATTTTCAATGATCAACTTCAATAAGAAAATTGACTAAAGCTTGTTATTTTAATGATTAACAAATTCAGGATTAACTAAAATCCTGTGATCACAGGATAAATTCTTAAGTAGACAAGTTTGGTTAAGGATTTAAGAACATTTACCAAACCTCCACAGTATTCATTATTGCTGTTCCTACCTATTTACAGAGTTGACCTAATTATTTTAAAACAATACTATTCAGTTTAAAACAATACTATTCAGTTTAAAACAATATTATTCAGTTTAAAACAATATTATTCAGTTTAAAACTATTTCGAGACTGGACTCATAAAAACTTTAAATTTAACAATATTGAGGAAATAATTTATTTATCCAAACACCACCAATTTTTAATTATAGGATAAAAATATTTTAACTTGAGATAAAAAATTATTTGAAAGACCTTTTGAGCAAATTATTACATTATAATTAAAATTTAGGGTATACTACCACAAACTGGTTATGCATAGTGCACTGTTCACTTGCATATAAAAGCAATATCAAAGCACAGGATGACAAATTTTAAACTGTCTCCCTACTTTTGAGTGGAGACTAGTCCATGCTTTTTTGATACTTTATTGTAGTTTGTGCATAACCAGTTCTGCACTAGAATAGTCCCCAAAAGTACTTTGAAATTAAACTAAGTTTGTTTTTGTTTGTTTTTTTAAATCGTGGAGGCTGAGGGTTGCAGCCTTACCTAACATTAACATGTGTAGGAAAGTGTCATAGTCCCCATAAGTAAGTATATAACCATCTTTCTGCTTGCTGGTACATTATTGTTTGCCATGTTGTCATGGAAGGAAGCCGATTGCTTCGCATTTATTACAATAACGGAGAGTAAGTCATCCCTATGTTTCATATTTTTTGCACTAAGATTGGCCCCATGAGGAAGCAGAGCTCATGTTGATGTCAGTGAATAAATGAACATTGTGGTCCACTCATAACTAGATTTGCAGAAGTATCCCCAAAATTTACATAGTCAAGCCAATCCAAAATTACCTTGTAATTTATGACAACATTGTTTTTTGCTGTCATGTAATCTGCAATGTTATGGTCAACAATCAAGCGTAACAATCTATTAAGAAGAGTCAAATCTATTTTCTCATACATTTTCTCAAATTTTGATTCCAAAAGGACATTGCATTCTCCTTCAGTGACATCCCAAACGTCTTGGAGATTATTTATACCTGAAACACAAGCAAAATGATAATTTGTAGCATTTCAAAATAAAAATAATGAAAGAACCCATACTTGTATTCATAAACATTCACATACCTTGACACCACTTATAAACTAACAATGGTGGAGGCTCTGTGTCAGAAGGCTTCACCCATGGCGGAAACAATCTTCTTTTATCTGCTTCATACCACAAATACTGATCCAAATAAGCATCCGTGATCTTTTCAAGTGGTTCTACATCATAGACAGGTACTAAGTGACTATATAAGTCCATAAATTCAATGCCCACCTACCAAAAAAAAACAACCCCTAATTAAAACATTCAACTAAATAACTTAAGCGGAAGTGATAATTGTATTTATCACTTATCAGATTAATTAACAATAACTACTCTTGGCAGCATAATAAAGTATGGCAACTTTACCTCCTTGAAAGCTCTCTGAGTGAGGAGATGACGCTTAATTCTCGACAAGGCTTCATGAGGATTGTCATAGGCCTGTTCAATTAAACCAAGTTCCTCTCTCTGACTTTGATTTAGACGTGACTTGACACTACAAAAATTAAATAATCAAAATTATTTCCTATGATTTTCTTCAAGGTTTATAACAAATATCACTTGGTTCACTCACCTGTACGCTTCTTTCAAACGCTCCAAAGACAAAATAAGCAACTTAGTATCATGCTTATAAGACAATGGAGGGAAAGGAATAGGTGCAAATCTACGAGACTCCAGCCAGTGCACTGTAGTAGTGTAAATAGCTACTGCTTCCTCTGGAGAAATGTAGGGACCATCCTATGGGAAGGAACACACATTAATAACAAAAGAATTCATGTATGCATTGAATCAAAATTCCATGTATTTGCAGATCACAGTGAAAAACAAAGATACCATACTTGACAACTTTAAGGTGAATCAACCTGTCAATACAAGAATAACACCTAATTTTGAAGAGAACTCAGAAGTTTTTTCAGTTATAATTCTTACAATAACTAAATGTAATTACTAATTATTACTTTAATCAAAATAAAATCAAAAATCTTCTTATCGATGTCTTATCTTTCATACCTTCAAATAATTATGCTGTCTTTCTTGTTCAGCTTTTAAGTACAACCTAGTAAGTCGGCCCAAATTCTTCTTGCAGACAGTTTTATCTACAGTTGCACCTCTACGAATTCTTTCTCTGTTGTAGTGAGCAGTGTTGGTCCACCAATCTGCCTTCATTTTCACATATCGTAAAATCATATTTTCAATGGGAGTTGGTAATCCAGGAACCTGTATACATAATTTTATTAACCCTCAGTCACAAAAAACTTCCTTGTGCAAGATACTTCCGGTAATGTTGGATGAGCATCCATCAGTCCACCCACATTACAGACTTTTCCAGATCTCTTTACACAAGTCTTCATACAGTGATGAATATGGTAACTTTAAACTTGCACTTAATAACACAAATACTCTAGTCAACATTAAGTACTACTAATGTCAGTAATACAACAGAAAGAAGTCATGTCTTTCAAAGAATTATCCTTATGATTTTAGTTTTGATTACCAGAAAGTACTAATGGTCTGTACCTTCCATGGAATGTTGGCTTTCCAGCAACGCCAAGCTTCAGATAAATGCTGCAAAATTGTTCTTGCCTTATTCTGCTTGATACCTTCAGGCATCATGTCAACAATATCATGCATCACCTGCAAAAATACATTCTATTGAAGCCACAATACACGATTTTTGTTTTGCAAAACTTACTTCTAACGTATTACCACAACTACACTGAAAATCCATTTAAACGTTTCTCACTTATACGTTAATACATATTTTTGGTGAGTCCCAAATAAATTCTTATAATTCTCATGCTAAATTATTTCAGTTATGCGTTTTACGTTCATACATTTTTCACACTTATACTTTCATAATAGAAATCCCTATAAGACTGCATGTTTCAAATGATCCCGGAGAGAGGCACAGGGTGACCCGCGCCAAGAGCCCAGAATTTGCATGTTACACAAGTTTGCAAGCTCCAGTGCGCTTCTAGACCGACCTCTCGGCTTCTGAGGCAACTTCGCTTTAATGAAACTTGTAATATAGAAGCTTGACTCAGCCTAGCTGAGGGGCCAAGACTGTGCAAGCCTGTGGGTTGGTAGTGCAAAGTTGGCACCCAGGCCGACAGTTCCGGCAGCGGGACTTCAAAAAATTACAGAGTTATTATGGGAAGGGAACTTGAGACTAGATAAATTTAATTTCCAAGAAACCCATATTTACATTTTTTTAAATTTCAATCACACAATGCAATTTAAATATAACATTTTAAATAAAAACATAATATATAAATTTATAGTAAATTTTAAGACTTCAGAGATAAATTAATATAGATTTTATGACTATTCAAATCATTGAATACGTATTGCGTACTACTGCACTCTTATGTGAATCAATGTTAAACACACCAAGATTACAGACATTATTCATCAGCAATTTTTTTACATGCATTTATTTATTGAATTATTCTTTTTTGGTAATATCTTTTGTAATAAAATAGTAGGGCAAAAATATTGAGTTTTTATTTTGCTCATAATATTTAATTTCAATTATGAGTTTTTCTCCCTTCAGTCCCTTGAAAAACATAAGTGAAGTTTTACTGTAAGTATATTCATTTCTAAACTGTTATTTGATATTACACGAAAATGATTTTGAATTGATCACATTATCAATACCACCTAAGTGGTTTCTAAAACAGAAAATTCCTCTTCAAGAAAGGAATATTATTGTTACACGAAAAACCTTACGAGATGGTTTAACCACTTTTTCTAGTATTTTGTGGGTTTTAACCATCTACCTAATATCTTGTCGAGGCTAAAATAAAAAAATGAAATTGCACTATTAAGAACTTTGAACACAATGTTGCATGGTACTAGAATAAATTTTAAATCTGTAAAAAAGCAATGATAAGACACTAACTTTTAGCATTTAATTCTTGGCTATGTATGTTGACAGATGTCATACTGATTAACTGTTACTTACAGATGCACGCAATTCCAAATCAAAGTGGCTTTCAACTCTTTGCTTTGTAACAGTTTTTGCAACTCCTTTGGAATGTCTACCCTCAAATTGACGAGACAAAAGGTTTCCCAACCATCTTTCCAAAAGAGGAGTAATTCCACGCATGAAGAACAACCAGACTCTCCATCCAGGAGCCCAAAACCCACAACCTGGACCTTTCCCAACAGGACCCTGAAAATAGAAGAATACTTTAAATCATTAACAGTATATACAAAACTTTTCAAATATTTCTTGACAAAGTAAGCTTTTGAAGTTTTATTATAAAACATACATATAACAATGAAGCATATACATTCAATAAATAAAAGAAATTACACGTTCAATGTATTGCCCGAACAATACCATCAGACTAGCGATTGATCCAACCACCCCAGTATCAAGGTCGTCTCAGACAACACAAGATTACTGGAGAAGCTGTCAGCCCACATTACTGGCTGATTTCAGGACCCCTACGCAATTCATCATTGGTATGAAGGGTAATTACATTCATGCTTCATCCATTCTCACATAGAAACCCTTAACAATTACCACTATTAAGTACAGGAACTGACGTGAAAACAAATTTTTTTACATTGATTACAAATTTGTCCATCTCATACATAAAATCATCCTCATTTTCTCATTCCAAGAATACTTTCCGAGTAG
The DNA here is from genome assembly GCA_017312745.1 of Gryllus bimaculatus. Taxonomy (NCBI): domain Eukaryota; kingdom Metazoa; phylum Arthropoda; class Insecta; order Orthoptera; family Gryllidae; genus Gryllus; species Gryllus bimaculatus. Next base: position 1,192,054 of record BOPP01000049.1, read on the forward strand.
CAACTGAGCCAACATTCCCAGTATGACTCAACTTAGACAACACGAGAATACCGGAGAAGTTGTCATCCTACATTACTGGCTGATTTCAGGACCCTTACACACTTTATAATTGGTATGGAGGGCAGTTACATTCAAATTTCATCCATTCACAGTTAATAATAATAATAATAATAATAATAATAATAATAATAATAATAATAATAATAATTTGCAGTAAATCAAAGAATTACCAATAGCTTGATTTCAAGATAATATTAATGCTAGGAATGTTTTGAAACTTTATTGTACCATACTATACAATGCCATACAATCATGTATGGTATAAAATAATTAATATTAATAAAAATATTAAGGATAATTAATTAAGCCACTGAATTTAAACTGGTGATAATCATTACTTCTGTAGGTTCATGGACTGTGGCTTTTCGCTAAAGCAAACCAATACACTGTGCAGGAAGCTGAGCATTGGAAACTGCAGTCTAATGTCCTCCAGCCTTTGAAGTATTAATAGTTCATTCCTACCATGGGGCTTGAGAGTGGATTTGTTTTTGTGTTTCTGAGGGTTTTCATGACATAATATATGGTATTTTTTTAGAAGTTTATTTTTTATGTTTAATATCTTTGTTGATCAGTATGTATGTGTTTTTTCTCTTTGTGTAATATAACAAACTTTGATGAAGTAACAGTAAAAATATGTGTCCCACAACCCTGATGAGGGAACCAAGTTTTGAAACTTTGGAGAACCAAAAACTTTTTATTGAATTACCATAAAATCCATTAAACATGCCTAGCAAAGAATTATTATTCCCACTAATAAGTTAGGAAGTACAAATAAATATATAAGTAAAATAATTTCAAATATGTTTGAATACTTCATTCATTTGACATTATTTTTTCATTCACTAAATACCTTCAGAGTAGCGATTGATCCAACCTCCCCAGTATCAAGGTCATCTCAGACAACACTAGAATACTGGAGAAGCTGTCAGCCCACATCACTGGCTGATTTCAGGACCCCTACGCATTTCATCATTGGTATGAAGGGTAATTACAATCACATCTCATCCATTCTCAAATAGAAAATGGATTTCACTACTTTCTATAACAATAACCATTCCCTAGAAGTAAGGACACAAACCGTGGCTGGAAAAAATCACGATATTTAAAAAAATAAGATATGATCGATTTAAATAAGATGGAATACTGCCCTACCCCACAAAATCTTTAAATTTGAGTTACTTATACTTCTGTGCTCTTGAAACACTTCTCTCACAACAACATTACCTAGTTAACTTGTGACACCATCTATTAGCAAGGTTAAGAAAAAAAAAACATTCCTCGTTCAAAGAAATTTTCTCATTTTATGGTGTAATGCCACCCCAATCAAAATAGTGTTAAAGAATGGCACACTTTCCCATATTAGTTTTTTTTTCTTTGGTCTCTGATAACTATTCGAACTTTCCACATTATCTTGCCTGCTACCATCTATCATTGCCCAAAGTACATTTTTTTTGACATTTTCTTCATTTTTCGGTTTCCTAATAGAGTGGAAAAATTATTTTAAGATTATTAAAAAAACAGTAAAACCTCGTCCTAAATGGCATTTTTTTCTAGAAATTTGGAGTCTCTCTTAAAAAACCGGTGTTTAAGTTCTACTGTAAATTCAAAACTTGAGCTCTTTTTTAACGACAAATTTTTGAATTTTCAGAAAAACATCATTTGAAGTCATTTTAAGTATATTAACTCACAAATACACTAGCTGGAAATGTGCATATTAACAACATAAGAGATATTTCAAAAAATGTACATTAGTGTAATTTTTTAAAAAACAAAAAATGACTTTTGAGCTAGTTTTCACAAAAAACAGCAGTTTCCGAGAAACTTTATTTGATATTATTTAAAGCACATGTACTCATAAATACAATAATATTAACAAATTGCCACTAATGTAAATATGAAGAACATTAGTGGCAAGTCAAAAAATTGCATTTTTGTAATTTTTGAAAAAACAAAAGGATAGAGCAATATTGCGTGTTTATCATCTATCACATTAATCACTATCCCTACCAAATCTCAAAGGAAATATATGGAGCCATTTCTGAGAAAACACTTTGCTTGTTATTTTTTTGGAAAATTTTAAACTTTTGAAATTGAGTGTTAAACCTGAAAATCAAATATATGCCATCTGAAAATCAAATATATGCCATCTTTATAAGTACTTTAGTTTATTCTTACAAGAAATTTAAAGAAAAAATTTTGTGCCATTTGAGAAAATTTTGAAGTGTCCAGGCAGGCTTTATGTTAAGAACCCCCCACCCCCCAAAAAAAAAACTTTTTCGATATCAGGACCCCAAAACATGTTTCTATTGAAATCTCAAATCATTTTTCCGCAGCATTATATAGCTTTTCCTATACTCCATTAGGGTGGGCATTAATGCTAAATTAGTTTAATCTATAGACAATTAAATGCTGGATCAAATATCAAAGCCTATTAGTATATAAATACTACAAATTGGTTATTGTTCTTAGTTTCATAAGTTTGTTTATTTTACTGTACTTTATTTTCTCAAAATTGTTCAGTTATGTGAAAAAGTTTATAAATAATATAATACATTCTATGACCACTATGATTGTGTTTGAACCTGATACATTAACTATTATACCACTCAAGTCATACAGTCAGCCTTATTTTGCCATTCAATGAATACCATCAGACTAGCGATTGATCCAACCTCCCCAGTATCAAGGTCATCTCAGACAACACTAGAATACTGGAGAAGCTGT